>PVMI01035979.1:0-10097 GCA_008528875.1 Aulacorthum solani | reverse complement strand
GTCAAAAATAATGTGGAGGAAAATAGAAACCAACCTTTTTTTTTTTTGGAGGAAAATGGACAGTGGAAGAAAACGGTATCTCATTTTTGGAGGAAAATGGTCCCTCCCGTATATACTAAACCCCTATGAAAAGGGTGGACAATGAGTGAAAACAAACGGCAACATAATAATATGCAATACAGCAAACATAACTAAATTATTTATTTAGTTATCATATAGCATTCAAGGAGTACCATTAAATATTATCTTTAATTTTAATTACGGTAAATAAAATAATAAAGTGCATGAATCTTATGGGGTGGATGAGAATACGCTTGCAATTATAGTGACCGCATATATTATCAATGTCTGAAGTAAGATTGCTTAATGAATATCTTAGTGTCGGCTTCAAATTCAACCTATTCCGAGATATTTAGTCTTGGTTGCGGTGACTGTTGAGAATCCACTTTCACACAAGTACCTACGTCGAAGAAAAACAAAGTAGGACTCTTGATACCTTTTCACTTGGGTAACATCTCGTATTCACGACGGCCTTTTGCCCAAAACTTATCTAGTGATAAATATTGTTTTTCAAGTTTTTTAATGTGACGTCTAAGGAAAGGTGTCTGAACATATTTTCCTCTTTATTCGCAGATAAAGTATTTGTTGAACCATTGAAATTGAATGGATCCAAATTCCACAAAAAACCTTCTTTTGGGTCTTGGTTTGGTGGAAAATATTTTTCAAATTTAAGTGAAAATATTTTCAAGTGATTGACAATAAACAGCTGAGAAAAATAATTGTAATCTTCATTTTTCTCGTTTGCCCCACTCATAAGCTTCATTAAGATGCTGAACATTTCGAATCCACAGTTTAATTTTTTTTTCTTTTCCCTTTCTATTTTACTTCTACAACTGCGAAACATGGTTTTTTTAATATGTTCAGATATACTACAGTATAGTTGTTAGCTATATTTAGAGAACCTAAATATATATACATATATCATAATCGTGAACCAGACTCTTTAGCTGTAATTTGTTACACTATAAATTATGACACAACACCATCATATATTCGAATTATTT
The DNA here is from genome assembly GCA_008528875.1 of Aulacorthum solani. Taxonomy (NCBI): domain Eukaryota; kingdom Metazoa; phylum Arthropoda; class Insecta; order Hemiptera; family Aphididae; genus Aulacorthum; species Aulacorthum solani. The sequence goes on along the minus strand of PVMI01035979.1, from coordinate 9,033 downwards.
TATTTTATTTTACGTCTTAAGTTAAACATAATATATTGTTCTTATGTAATTTCATCAACGACGAGGGCATCTGATGACTTTCCATTCCCAAAAATTAATTATTATTCATGTTAACAATAAATAATACTAAGTAAATAATTTTGAGTTAAATATGTTAATGTTAAAATAGTAAATGTATAACAATTTCTTTTTTATAGGTAATAAAATTAAGAAATTAAATAATCAGTAATAATATTGATAGCATACTTTTTTAATTGTTTATTTTCGTTTGTAAAAATTTACTTTTAGCTGTGATCATATTTTTAACATAATAGTTTCTTTAAAAATTTCAAACTTTTATATTACATTAAAATTGCCCAGTTACCCTAAAAGAATGGCAAAATTAAGTAACCACGATTGTGAAAATTCTAAATACACCCCCAGATACAAACTAAAATATTTAATAAATAGTACCCATAATATTTTAAGTATTATAACGTATAACTATATTTGTATGTGTATTATTTTTTTATTATTTTTTTTATGTGTTTTTTGTTCTATTATGCTTATATGAAACCTCATTCAATTTTAAGAACTGTAATGCATTTTTTGGTAGTATTTATAGAGTAGATTTGAAATTTGAAATACTGTTGACATAAGGACACGAGTATTTAATATAAGCTCGAATCGTCGAATGGCTTATAATTTATTTATGACCTCGAAAAACTAGCGCTGCACATATTGAAGTAATTTTCTATTACATAGAAATAAAATCCACTTGTTGTGTTTTTTTAATAGTTTTTGTTCAACAAAACTTTAAAACAAAACTATCTATATAGATATAGATATAGGTAAGAACCAACATTTAACTTTTCAACTTTATAACATAATAAAATATGTTTAGTATTAAATATGAATAATATAAGTAGATAGAAAATACTGTTAATAAAAGTGAAATCTCACTTCTATAAAAAAAAAATATTGATTGCACTTTTTTTAAATAAACTATAATAATAATTTGTGTCTTAAAATGTACTGTTTTCAAACTAAACTGTATGAGGTAAAATAACATATGCAAAATGATTTCAGAGTAAAAATATGTTTATGTAGGTACCTCATATTTAGCATAATAATATAGTGAGTAGTCGTGTAAGTTGTTTACATAATTATGGAATAATATTGGAATTTTGGGCATCTTCTGACTTGGTGATTGGTCATCGTCAGTAATGTGTACTGCAGTTTAGTATCGTACGGAGTCGCAAGGTCCTGGACTCCTGGATGGGTGACCAACAGGGTTCTTTGCAACGAATATTTGTCCCACATAAAAACATACAAACCATGGTCACACACAAGCCTATTGGACCATCGCTTATTCAAAGGGTAAAAAAAAATAAAACAAGTATTGTAATTTTAATTTATTATTAAAGCATACTATTATGATGAAATTATTGCAAAGTCGTAAATACAATTCAATGTATTTTTAACGAACTATACTTGCTATTGTTGTTTATCGTTGCCAATTATATTGTCATTGATAAATAATTACTCTCAAATATGAAAATATATATTTTCAACCTTAAAAATGTTGTATATGTAATAGACAACAGTGGTCGAGTCGTATAATAGTTTTCAAATAGATTCCAAATTACGAACGCGTAATTTTTATGCATTATTATTATTCTCAACGACTCGAATATTGACAATTTAAATAATTAATACGCCCGTCAGATGTATAATATGTATGACCTATACCGGGCTATATTGTAGTGTTGTTATAACCGTCGATGTAGGTATAATATATATATATATATATGTAATTAAATAAAAAAAAATTAAAACCACGGATATAATATAGATAATTTTTCCCTCTTATCATCCCCCCTCACCAACAAACGGTGAAGCCCGGCGCACATAGCACACGTCGTCGTACATCCGTGCGAACAAAATCATGTCGTTAAAAACAAAACGTACAATATCCCTACGTGTGTTATTATGATATGACGCATTATACGCGCTGAGCTTGTAATGGCTGGTATTATTGCGTTGTTTTAATTAGGTACCACAGAACAAAGGTTCGAAAATGGAATGGCGTGCTGTGTATACATAATGTATATACCTGCCTATACTACACATACCTATGCCGGGGGTGTGGAGTGTCTGACATTTACCGTGGGGTAGGGGCGCGGGTTCGAATGTGGGTACGGGGGGTTGTAGTTTTTATAGCGGCAGGGTCGTAGTGCACAAGAAGTGCTATATATGTGTATATACCGTGTTACACGCGAGCACAAAGGAGCGAACGCAGTCGCAAAAGTCGACGCAAAAGCGTTTCCCCGGCAACGGAAATCGTTCGCTCTCCCCGTGAATCGATTTGTCCGCGGCCCGTTTTAGGTGTTTTCCAGACGTCTCTCCGTCGTCGTAGTCGTCGTCGTCGTCGTCGCCGTGCCGTAAACTAACGGCGCATAAAATAATAGCTGTTGACGTTTTTGACTGAAAAAAATGCCTTTCTATCGGTCGAACAGGTAGGTTTTTTTTATTTACGCCGTTGACGACCCACGAACCCCTCAAATCGTTCATCACAGTACACGCGAAACCGCCGCGGAGACGATATCATAACAACGTCCGAGCGAGGGCGCGCGCGCGTCGGTTTATTATAATAGCCTGCAGGGGTGTTGCGGCCCGGGATCCTGTGACCGACATGTTTTCCTGCGCGATAGCCCATTGCGTTTTCGCCGTCATCGTTCGTTGTGTGATTTTGTACTAAAAAAACCGGTGTTTTCCTTTTGGATTCGTTTTCAGATGAACGCAAACGCCGTCCTTTGAGCTCAACCACTGTCCGAGGAGCCAACGCCGTCCAAGATAGCACGATGTTTTTCCCTAGCACCGGATTGCTGATCACCTTGGTCTTGCAAATCGGTTTGTATCGATGCGGTCTGCCGCCGCCGTCAAACGAGATCACTCAAAACTTTCTGTGGAATACCGGTAAATACCTATACCAACCGATTTTCTATTCCCGCACGCTGTCCCATCATATAGTATACAGTTACCTTAACGTGTATTATCAACCCACACAGATGCGGTAGAGTGGAGGATTGGTGAATGGGAACCGTGCACTAGGTCTGAAGACACCGGGCTGAATGACAACCAGGGTATACGCCGCAGGAAGATCACGTGTGTCATGGTTATACACGATGGAATTAAACTCGAGGTGAATTATAATTGAAATCGTAATATATACTTTTCCATACTTTTCCAAGTGGAAAATTATATTTTGTTTGGCGTGTGATTTACTTGAATATTACAATTACCACGAAATTCAATAAGTATAGGTCCATTGACTCTTGATTTTTAATAACATAAAAAAGTTAAAATAATAATAGTTGATATATTTTTTTTTTATTACATAAATATTACATTTTATACATAGGTATATATATATATTTCATTATTATGTGAAAATAATATGCATTGTACGTATACAAACAGATCATGCCCAATAATCAAAAAACTAAAAGTAAAAAATGTATGTAAAATAATATAGTAGGTACCTATACTTACGGAGGAGAGGAAAAATTTAACCTCTGCAAGAGTGGTTTATTTACATAATTTTTGTAATATTTACATTTGAAGTGTGAAATAAATTATTTCGAACATATTTTTATTATGAACAGGAACCTGTGAAAACTGAAGACACTAGTTGCCAAAATCTATCCCCTGGAACACCTCCCGTGGAAGTATGTTCACTTGAACAAAACCAAGACTGTGTAGTCACTGAGTACTCAAACTGGACTATCTGCTGTGGAGGATCACAACGTAGGACGAGAAGTATAGTAATTGAGCAGAAAAACGATGGAGCTAAATGCCCGCCGGTACAGTTCAAATTTAATTACCTATATATTAGTAGAACATTTGGATCTATCATGGCGATAAAAAAATTTTAAGTATATAGAACTCACATAATTCAATTTTTGGTCGGAAACGTTATACGCATATTAATAATACGTTGTAATAAGACCGATTAAATTTTAATTTAACAGTAGGTACTCATATAATAATTTTGTATAAGACTCTAAAATGGGTATAAAATTATTATCTTTCATGATTATACGTTCTAAAATATCTTCAAAGTTATAATCACATTATTCGAGCATATTTTTTAGTTTTTGATTTGTTTGATTTAGCTGACAGAGTCGCGTGTCTGTGTACCGGACGAACCATCGTGTTCCAACTACTATCCATTTGGATTATACCAACTGAAAGTCAATCAATGGCAACAGTGCGTCCCGTTTTCCGAACACACCATGGGTGATAATGATGGCATACTAAATTCTGGCACACATTCAGACACATTTTATAAACACTGGCCTCAAGTGGGAACACAGAAACGATCAATGAGCTGTTTTGACGAGTCAGGCATACTCGTTTCCCTCAGCTTTTGCGAAGACAAACAGTTGCCTACCAATACCAGGGCATGTATCATTGCCCAAGATTGCGTTGTAAGTGATTGGACCGATTGGGAGGTTACGCAGGGTGGATGCATTAGCGCTGGTGGAAAAGTATGTTAAAATAAATTTCAAATTAAATTTCTTATTGTAAACTTGTTAATTTACTTTACTATAGATCCGAGCCGAAGAAGCAATTAGGAAGCGTCAAATTCTTCGTTTACACGAAGGGCAGGGTTCACCATGTCCTCATCTCGTAGAAACAAGAACTACAAAAGAAAATTTACCACTGTGTGCTGACAAGTATGATGATAAATAAAATTTACTTATCTCTAATTAATAATAAGCGTTATTATATAATACGAAATTATAATAAATACTTTATACCAATAAATTCAAGATAAAAATGTGTTGACTTAAATAAAAGTGCAAAAAAGGGGGAAGAGTAAAAATAACTTTTTTATGATTTACCACTCAGTTAACATTTTTATTGGTGGTAATTTTTATTTTGGGATATAGACAAAGACTTAACCCGTTTCCGAATAGCAACTGTTGCACCTACCATAAATGTATATATACATATCTCTTATTGAGGACATAGTTAAAGCGAGGCAATGACCACATGACGCATGAAATCACAAAAAATTGTTTAAGTTAAGAAATCATCGTTGTAAATAAATCTAAAAAATGTAGTAAAATAATTAATTTACAATTACGTGTGTTTCAAATTAATCTTATAACTGAACATTATATTTATTGATACAAGTTTGTCGTTAAATAACACGTATCGCTTATTTATTAAAAGTAAATAAATGTAGATAAACTCAGTTTAATTAAAATATGGGATGTACTGGTATTATAAGATTATAATAACACATAAGTTTAAAATAATAATTTATAGTAATACATTTATAATTATTAATTATATTTTTAAAATATTGTGATTTCGTACTATTCCGAACTGTACATTAATGTAAAAATATCACCAAATATAATTAATATGGACACGAGTAAAATTACTATTTACCTATATGCCTTATTATGTGATATAAATTGAACAGAAAAGCGTATTTCCTTATCTTATCCGCACAATGCTATAGAACGCGCTCGCACGCCTAGGAGTGTATCGGAAAAGATATGAATTTTCAATTTATTTATTTAGTGGTATTGGAGTTATTTACATAATGTATATTATACCAATGTTACACTGCATAATCGATCACTAAAGATAATGTTATCCTTGTTTTGATGGATGAGAATGAGAATTTAAAAAAAATTAATAAAAAATGTTGTTTAGTAGACTAATATATTAAGTACTTAACACATAATACAAAATAATTTCAAAATGTAATGATAAGTCTAAAAATCCTAAAGTAGGTATCAATAAATTAATAAATTCAAAGCATAATATTTGTAATTCTTATGCAATTGGTTTTATTCATATATTTCTTTTTTAGATACGTACATTATATATTTTGTAAAAAATGTATTTCTTTAATAATAATAATTGTTTGTTTGATTGTGTCTTCATCAATTCCCAATAAATCATGTATGTACTTGTATATATTTAATTTTTATCTTATTTAGACTTACCTTTACTTCTTCTTTAATTATTAAGCGAGTGTAGTGGTGTAAGTGGTATAAATAGAGGATATAGGACTGTAGGAGTTTGATCCCCCAGCCCCGAAATTAAATAATATACACGCCACTGAGTGTAAGTAGTGATTTTTTTGTTTTACTAGTACATATACATTCAATTACAACAATATAATTGTATCATATACTTACACCTGAGAGTAAAAGTAAAATGTAAAATAACAAATCTATGGGAGATAATGTTTATTTTATTAGTTAATTCCTAATTATGTTGATAACACATAATTTTACATTTTTTTTTTTTTATTGATCTTGAAATACAACTCGTCAGCAACGGCCATTAGTTAAGAGTCTTAATTGCTAATATAAATTATAAAGTTACATTTCTGTGTAATCTGTGGTATAATTATTATTTACTTTACATATATTTCAGATATAAATGGCTAATATCAAGTTGGACCAAATGTTCACAACCAATTTCTAATTCATCAGTTCAATGTGGTGGCGGACTTCAATATAGAAACATTACTTGTATTGAATTTATGACTGGTAAATTTATGGATCCGTCAGTTTGTCGTATTTTGGATACACCACCAACAATCCAGAGGTTAATAATAAATACCTATACCTACGTACAAATAAATCATTTTTTAAATCCATAAATCATAAAAGCGATAGTCAAATCACGCGCCTAATAAGAATCATACAAATGAAAAATGAAAAATAAAATAATAATATATTTTTAATCATAGATGCGAAATACCATGTCCAAGGGATTGTCAAGTTGGACCGTGGAGTAAATGGGGCCCTTGTAAGCCATCAAAATGTCCCTCAGACCTTGAAAATGATTCACAAGAAGGTTAAATATATTTACTTTTTTCACTGTTTGTAAATGCAAAATGTTTAATAATGAAATACTTTTATTAGAATTTGAAAATATCGGATTCAGAAAAAGAACCAGGGTAGCAATTGTACCACCTAGTGAATATGGCGTGCAATGTCCCAGTCTAGATGAAGTACAACCTTGTCAAAACCCACAATGTTACGTTTGGGATTATGATCAATGGGGAAGTTGCACACTTGATGAACCAGCCGAGAAATGCGGTCCCGGACAAAGGAATAGACAGGTTTATTGCACCACACACGAAAAGGTAAACATCTAAACACATAAGTCATCGACTTATGTGTTAAGATTTCACAGTGTTCTAAATACCTACATTTATAGGAAGTGGTACATAACTCTCTGTGTTCCAAACTCAAACCGTCAGAATCTGAACCATGTTCTGTACCATGCCCAGAAGATTGTGTTGTATCTGGATGGTCAGACTGGAGTGAATGTTCAATGGGATGTTCCATTGAATCCGATATAGGTGTTAGGTATAGAAACCGTACTGTAATCGGACCTCCGGGAAAAACTGGACACCCGTGTCCATCCAAAGACGATATGGTTCAGTTCGAAAATTGTAATACGCATGGATGCTATGGATTAAGCTGGTTAGTCTTACCGTGGACAGACTGCAACGGGACATGTGGCCATGGAATACAGACAAGAGATGTTTGGTGCATGAAAGGGAATGATAAAAAAGTCAAAGACGAAAAGTAAAAATACATACATATTTTATTTTTGTAAAATATTCGTAATCGCTGAAACAAAACTAACACTAATATTATTATTTATAGTTGCAAAGAATTACCAAAACCAGACACTTCAAGAGATTGTTCCAAAGATTGTAAAAGTAAAATATGTGTTCTTTCGGACTGGAGTGATTGGTCAGAATGTCCTCAAGATTTGTGTATAGATGGTAATAATATGCTGTATAGTTCTAATGAAAATAAATTAAATCAAATATCAAGGAACTACTAAATCATTATACTTATAAATTATTATTGATCATACGAGTAAATTATATTATATATGTATGTATTTTACCTTATTCAAATTTGTATAGTTGTGTAATAACAATGAAATACATATAATGAACTTTATTATTTTGTGTGCAAATAAAATGAAAGCAGGACTTTTAAGGCTCCATATAAATACAATAAATACTTAAATATTTTATAGAGCAAACAGATTTAACCAAATTCAAACGGCAAAGGAACCGAGTTATTCTTGGTGGGGAATCTTGTGGTCCAATATTCGAAGAGGAATCATGTCAAATTCCAAATAAAATATGTCCTAAATTTAATTTGGTTTTCGGCGCTTGGTCTCACTGCGAACTAGCAGAAGGTGTCACTTGCGGCCATGGTCTGAGAACAAGAGGTGCCTATAATACTAAATGTTCATTTTTGATACTGATAGTATAAGGTATTTTAATTATTAATTTGTTTGCAAATATTATTTTTTTTATAGATTTCAGGTGTAAAGATAACGATTCGCTTGTTCACGTCGAGCTGAAAAACTGTTTACAAACCTTAAACGTTACACCAAGTAGTGTCGAACGATGTCACGTTGATTGCCAAACTCCATGCCAGATGACGGAATGGTCCCACTGGTCTTCATGCCCTCAACCTTGTTCTGGTTTACGTACCAGAACCCGAGAGCTAATTGGAGATTCTACATCGCATCCGGCTTGCAAAGGAATACGTCTCGTTGAAACAACGAAATGCCCATGCTCTGAATATTTTCCGCAGCCTACTTCTGATTGGTCGTTTTGCTTAACAAACGAAACAGACGGGTGTGGAGCTGGCACGCGATATAGGTCGTTAGGATGTTACAACGTGGAGAACCATCTGGTCGATCCAGCGTAAGGGAGATAATTAGATCTCGTATATTATATGTGATATAATTATTGTATTACTTATGATTTTCTTCTGTATAGATTGTGCGGTGGTAGCACAGGAATCGAAGAAGAACCATGTCTAGTACCGTGTTCGATTGATTGTCAAATGTCTGATTGGAACGAATGGGGTGTATGTAATAAGTTGTGTGGACCAGGGACACATCACCGTTATAGAACCGTAAATTATTTTAACTCAAATGTATTTTACTATTTTCGATAATATACAAATAATATAT
>PVMI01035973.1:0-12764 GCA_008528875.1 Aulacorthum solani | reverse complement strand
TCTTGACTTAAACCCATACTAGATAATTCTGAAATAATGTAAATATAAATGTATTTGGAAATCATTTATATACAGAAGTGATGCATCGAGATTGCTCACCTTTCCATTTTCCTTTTATAATAAATGTATTAAAATTCTAATTTTTCATATGTTTAAATAATATTCTTTAAAACTATTATTTTCAAATTCTCGATATTTTTTGTACTTTCTAAGGAGTGTCACTTCGGTCGAACTTCTGTTTTTCAAACGAGAAACCACCATTTTTTACTGTACATTTTTTAGTAGATCATTTTTTTAAGACAATCATGTTTCTAAATAAAAATTCGAAACAGTGATTTTTAGTTATCAAAATGTTTATGTTAAGGTTAAAATAGCTTAAAATAGTCTTACATTAAAATAAAATAAATGTAATATTGGATCTAATGTTTATTATGTTTCACCCTATTTTACAAATTATAAATGTTGATGGATTAGTTTTAAATACTAATATTCTTAATAGTTTTAATAACCTTATGATGACCCACATATTTTCCATGTCCATTATCATGGTCCTGAATCATACTTAGTAAATAAAAATAAATATCTCAAAAACTAATCGTTTGAGTTATGTTAAAATGTTAAGAAAAATAAATTATTCTCTAATTTATTTACACTGGGAAATGGTCATTTAAAAAACAGAAGTTTGTATCTCCACGGGGCGCTCTTAAAAAAGTAAAAAGACGGTTTCCAAAATATGGTCTTAATGTGTGTTTCAGAATTCAAAAATTATATTTAAAATAAATGCATATTATTGAAGAACAATATTGGGTGAGCATAGTTAGTGAATCACTCTGTATATAAAAATTAAATCAAAATATTATATCCAAAATTCTATCAATACGTGTAGTGCGTCGAGAAATCTTAAAACAGCTGTTTCGTTTCATATAAATGGTTGAATTATTCATACACTCTCAGATATTTTATTTAACTCATTCGTATTCAATATAAATACCTACTACAAAATGTAAAGTTATTTTTGAAAAGATAATATACTTGAAGCAATAGATTACTTTTGATGGCTCAATGTATTATTCTATCTTGTTTTTATGAAGGTATGTGAGATTTTAAGTTTTTTTCAAACGTGAAAACTTGATTTATAAATATTTTTTTGAAATAATATTATTGTTGTTACAACCTATCATAAATATATAAAACATTAATTTTTTTCTCTTTAAAAAGTAAATATTTTTTTTACCTAGGTTCGAGTAATAAACTGCAATACATTGTAATAAAAACATTTTTAAATCAAAAAAATATACTATAAAATAATATAATCTATGTATTTTAATGTAGGAATTCATAATTAAACTTAAACTTGTGTTATTTATATTCAATTAAAAAAAAAGTTTGCAGATATTCAAAAATGATTTAAGAGTTTTATTTTATTTTCAGATTCAGTGCCTAGATAACAGGCCATCAAATAATATAAAATATTATAAAATTATTCCCGAGTATAAAATTGTTCGAAGAAAATAAAAACTTACTATTATTTCTTGGTATATTAATTGAATGGGTTATCTCTATATACTGGAAGTTATATTCAACTATTTAACTTATAATATTTGTGAGCAATATATAATATATAAATCAATAGTTTAATTGTAGTTATGTAAGTTATACTTATTAATTATGTTTTGTGATTTGAAATAAAACTTTTGGAAGTAAGAATTACGTTTTTTAAAATAATTCGGAATACATTGAACGTTTTTGGATTATTCAAATTGTAGATGTATAATATAATAAATAGTCTTAAGTTTTTAAACCTAGATGACTGGTGTTTATAAATAAATTATTAAACTCATTAATTTTATGTGCAATTTTAATTCGAGTTATTATTAAGTATCTTTAAGCCGATAAAATATGATTTATTGATTAATCAATATCTAGTGCCATTGTCGTTAGTTAGTGTATATCGTGTTTCTTAATTTAAATTTATAATGGATTGGTTTTAAATATATCTCTTATTAATTGATTTGCTATGAAATCATACTATTTAAATAATATTAATTCATTGAGTAAACAGATTAAGTGTTTCGATTATTGATACATTTAATAAAATATTAACGAATTCAAATATATAATAATAAATCCCAAATTTTGTATAGATGTCTAAATTTTTTGTCATTCATATCGTTTATTATAATTATTATAGTTGGTGATTTTTATAATAATATATTATTTTCATAAAGCTCTAAATATTAATATATTTTTATTATTTGACAGGATTAAACACTATACACAAATGCATCAATATTGCATATACACTACGCCGTGTTACTTTTGTTACATATTATTTTAATGTTAACTATTGAAATTTCAAATTTTTTCATGAAATATTGGTGGTATACTATCAGTATAAGACAAATATTTTAATCAAATAATAATTATACAAATAATTTATTTAAATTTCGTCTAGATTAATATATACAAGTTGAAAGTTGAAAATAACACTAAACAATAGTTTAAATATAGATTTTTTTAAATTGATTAACTACAGTTAGCTTTTAAAATTTATTTTATCTAAACTTATTTGTTCAAAATAAAATATAAAATGTTTTGAGTAACTATGTGTTTACATTGTTAAACGTTTTTAGTTTTGTTATAAGCATTTAATTTCATTGTTCATGGACTCAAAATAAATTGGTTGTAATATTTTATAGCTACCTATAAATAATATAACAGTTTAATCAGCAAACCGTTAGTTGGCGTATTTCTTAATTTTGATTTATTAAAAGTGTTTTATTATAAACGTTTTATTTTTGTGGATATTAATGATGGTTCCATGAAGAATTTACATAATTGTGTATGGTTAAAAATACTGAAAAGAAAACTTTTATATTCAACACTTGATCAATTTTTATACTTTAGTTCAATGGTTTGTAAATAATGCTCTCGAATATGATGATTTTGTATAATTGTGCTTATACCCTTATAAATATATAATGTCATAATATTGAAGCTCGCAAGTTGGTATATTGAATGGATATTATTAATTTAAAAAAACATGATGTATTGTTTGTGTCGGAAAACACATCATACCGTAAAACGATGCGGAAGTGAAAAAAATTTCATTTGGAATTAATTTACTTGTGTGTGGTAGGCTCAATTGTAAAAACCAATAAGTATTGAATTAAATAACGATCAAGTAGATTGAAAAGTATAATAATATATTACTATTCGTATACCATCTTTATAATTATTGCGAGTTTGATTTTGAAACATAACATGAATTCACACTCCACCGAGCCGTAAACGAATAGGTAGAAACGACCGAAGGGACATAATATTGTTTTGAATACAACTAACAAAAACAGAACGAAGTGTATATAATTGATAATTAAACTCAATGCGCAATACTGCCGACTGTTTACACGAGTAATGAAAAATAATATTATTCGATCCAATTTGTCAACAGAGTCCATCGGAAAATTGCGTTGCACCGTGAAAGCATTCGGCATAACAGCTAAGTTAATGAAAATGTCAGTGCTCCGATGTCTGGCGCGTTCAGACGTCGAATGTTCTATTTTATTTTGAATCGCTTCCCTCTTTTCCCTCGCGACATACGTTTTCTGATCACGGGTATACTAGCAAAGAGAAAAAAAAATTGCCAATGACGAACCTTAGTAGATAATTTCATTTACGTCCAACGACACTAACTAAGTACAAATATTTTAAACAAGAAAACCGTACAACAGTAAGTTTTCAGTTCAAATGTTGTGTCGCGTACGAATTTATCTATTGATATAATACGATAAATATTTGAATAAATACACTGATGTCAATAATTATCATAAGTCACATGGTTGATTTTCAGTATTTATACTGATAACAAAATATTATTTGTTCGAAAGTTAAGAACAGAAAACAAAATCTAACTAACTCGTTATAGGGATTTAATAAGATTTTTGTTGAGAAACTTTTAATTATTAACTATTATTATTATTTTTTTTTTTTTATTGCTCATAACTAAACTAATAAGTAAGGCTTCAACAGCCAACTAAGGTTATTAGCCTACATTTTTAAGTAACTAGATTAACACGAAATATTTTATTAGTATAATATATGAAAAGATAACGTAATAAGAGTAAATGCATACTAATTAGTTACTTACGATTTACTGTGACGGCTATATAACGTTACAGTTTATTCATTAAATTTCATTTAATGTGATCGAATCAATTTTTTTTAAATCTCGATCTTAAGTTCTTTTGTATTTGACGGGAACTTGAGATCTGAGATTGTGTTTTCCCTATTTTGGGCATTTTTCGAAAATATAATACCGAGTGAGGTTTGGCGACAGGTGTTGCAGCTCAACGGATTGTTTCTGCTGATGAGTTACCATTATTGTGTTGTATTACTGTTTTCTTGATGTCTACTTTGGAATTCACCCTACAAAATATGCAAAATCTACTCTTAGAGTGAAATCGATGACAACTATAATGGCCAGTGATTTAGCATATTATTAACCGCAGTGTCGGAAGAAAAACACTTTCGTTTAGGTACTACTTACTCGTATTGATGATAACATTTTAGTAATATTTATAAATCGTTTATTTATTATCACATAAGCGGTATACTGCAATAGCACGCATTATTATGTATTATTATAGGAGTGCGGATGAGTTATGTACAAAGAGTGCTTTTGTCCTACTAGAGTTAATTGGTCAATAAAACCAACTTTTGTCGGGTATTTATACGGAACAGTAAAACAGTTTCTTAATTTGCATCGGAACAATGGGCAGCGGGTTAACCGGGGTGGTAGGTATCCATTCGCCGCTGCGACCAACAGACGCCGATGATAATATCGTTAGTGGCGCATAATGGATCACGGGCCGAACAAAGGATATATGACCGACATTATGCTTTAATTCGTCGAAATAATGAAATCACTAATGTAATTAACCTGTACGTGACAAGAGCACACAACTCTAGACTTTACGTTGTAACTTTGGCGTTTCAGGCGTTGTATTGTTGCATGTAATATAATACGCCCAGAGATTATGAAAATACGCGTGTACAGAGAGCATTTATATATACTTGAGCTTTACTCCGAGCACTCGATCAGCGAACAAACTGTGTATCGTATAATATAGACTCGACATACAAATTATTATCATCGCACTAGTTTTCATTTCACCCCCCCCCCCCCCCCCCCCCCCGTTTTGGCCCCCAAAAAAAAAAAAAAAAAAAAAACCATAGTCTAGACACTCAGAATTCCGTATCCGAGTGGAATCTAAATGCTTATAATGCGTTTGCGCATAATAATGTATACCTACGTTGCATATAATATGTGTATTATTGTACACGCACTCGACGAGTGAACATTATAATTAGAAAGATATTTTTCAGGACAATTTTTCGCATCCTCTCCGCTGCACTCTCACGCTTTCACCTTCTCCAGCTCATTTTTCTCTTTTACGGTTTTTTTTTTTTTTACTCAGGTACACATCACCCACTTACTTCACATGGCGAGTATAATACAAAATGTCTCCCTTTATTTTGCTAAATCTGCACGCGGTATTGGCCCTGCAAACGACCAAACTCAATCTGTGTTTGTATGGAATGTCTTGTCAATTGTTCGACACGACCACACCTGCACATACTATAAGTATAATATTATATTAGAGCAAATTTACCGGGTACAAAAATGTTATGGTTTTCGTACTTTTTAAATATAAATATTATTACGGTATTTTTTTATGTTAATCATTTTTCATAAACCAATTATTTGTGTTAATTTCGTTAATCTGCACGAAAATCCGTATAATATCATATGATGGTAACCAATTGATACACCAGTCACGTGTGATGATAGGTTAATAAGCAAAACTTTAATTTGTTAAAATCCAATTATAAATTATATTTATGTACATTCACCATTTTGGCCATACTTTCAGCATTTCTCAAAACTTTCAAAATTTAAATAGATGCAGAAATCTTGCCATGGAAGCACACTGTACTTATTGTCAAGTGTATAAATAAACTATAAAGAATATATGTTTCTAAAATAATTTAAATAATTCTTTAAAATTAAAATAACAATAAAATTACATAAAAATATTTAAATCAGAGAAACGGTATTCATGCATATTAAGTGGCTGGTTCAATTTCAAATTGCATTTTTATTTTTGTCAAGATATATTGAGCACAATAAGACACACGTGTTACGGTCCAAATAGCCTATTTAAATGCAATCATACCGTATGCCATTGCTGCTTAATGATTAGTCCTACTTCAGAACAATACGCGTTTATTTTCAAATGATCTCCTACCGGAATTCCAGGTCGCCGCCAACGATCGTCAATTACAATCGTATTGTAATAGCCGACAACCCTTTGATGTTACGGGTGGTCTTTCGCTATAATACAGTAAAGTTGTTAAATAGCAATTGAATTAAAGGTGTGTGTGTGTGTTTTTTTAATAGGTTTCACATTTTGATACCCCAAGACTCCGACCGAAATCTGTCCGTGACCGTCACGCCGTCGTGCAACTCCATGCTCAACTGGGACTTGAAATTTATACCTCTAACCAGATTTAACCAGACAGTCGTCATATTATGTGAGTTTCAATCGAGTGGAACTATTCTGTACTTAATTATTAATCAAGCGAATTCATATGTGTTATGATTATTATTATATTATATATTACCTAAACATATTATGTTTGTACACTTTAGGGAACAATAATAAATCGAGTGATATAGGAAGGTTACTCATAGAATACACAGGTGTATCCATACCCGTCACTTATGAGCACGGCAGAGCGAATAGAGGTCTTTACGTGATATCTGCCCAGACAGCAACAGGTGAAGATTCAAAAGTTATGTTTCATGTTGGGCTCAAACAAAAATCACAAAATAAGCAATTTGGCTTCCGTCCAAGTGGAATAAAAATCAAAAAAGGTGGTCAAAAAATTTATTTAAGATGGAATCTAAGGTAGTTTTAAGTAATGAATTTACGTAATACACATCTTATAATACTGTCTAAAATTAATTATATTATAAACATTAGCCATATAGATCATCATTTAATGAAGTACAGTCTTGTGATCAGTTCGTCAAAAATATACTCGACGATCTGTGAAGCTGAACATCGTTTGGGAGAAAAACTAAAAACAAATTTGACGTATTATGAAGATGATTTACGACCTGACGACAGATTAGAGGTAGGTACATTAACACGTCTTGAATTCATGATTGCCTCATATGAAATAAAATGCTTACCCACGTTAATAACGTACATATAAGTTATAACATGTAATATATTTAGACTATATATTTATGTATATTAGGAACACAAAAGTTTATGACACTAAAATTATTAATTATTTAATTGTGTCATCATAATATAATTTACATTCCATACACAAATGGTATTAATGAAAATCCATTTTAAAGTTATTTTATTATTTAAAATAATTAACTCTCTAATAGAAACATATGGCAGTATTGTAAATTAAATATTGGTAGGTACCGGCTTACTTATATAATAGTTGATATTAATTTTTAAACATTATAATATATTTTATTTTGTTAGTTTATAATATTATACAATTTTATTGAATATTAAGTTTATAAATTACTTATAATACTTCACTCCAAAAAAAAAAAATAGATAATTTTTTTTTGTTTGATAACTAGTTAATTAATAATAACTTTGATTTGTACAGTTAATCTGAAAAATAATAAGTACATTAAATTAAAATCATATTTAAAGCATAGTAACATAATATCATGAATAACTTGATTAATTTCGTACTATGTGGTCCACGGATAAACTATGTACCTAATAGATACCTATATTTTATTGTAGTTACTATCAGTATAAGATAAAACATTTTATTGCATTCATTATTATGTACCTTATTTTGAATGACTGTTAATATTGATTTACATTATAATGTATATGGCCATATTTAAAATTGAAATAAATAAATTAACGGTGACTTACTTAAGTTACTCAAAATAATTTTTTTCACTCACTCACTTTTCTCCCTACTCTCCATAGATCCGAAATAATAATACACTAATATTTTAACATGCCTATACTTATATCATAAATACTTTGTTGCAATTTAGATACATCACCTGGAACATTCTACAAGCTATACGATGACTGATTTAGTTTACGATGAAACGTACTATTTTACTGTATTTGTGTTCCATGATTCGCATATAGCCACTCACCATGCCAACGCCACATATAAATTTCAGAAATCCAAACCCATTGGACTAAAAGATGCAAGGCCTAGAATGATCAACCTGAGGGCCCAAAATGGAAAAGCATCCTTCAGGTACAAGGTTGGTGGGCTGTTTACTAGTTGTGGGAAACATATTTAGTTTTATTTGTGGAAATTATTACGGTTATTATTTTAGGTAGGAAATAATAGGCAGTTGGAAAAAGATGTCCCTCCCAACACATTATATTGGTACGTCATGCCATGCGATGGAGTGGTATATGTCGAAATCCGTTGTCGAAAAATGTTATTAGTGAGCAAAAGAGTTTTTGGTTACGAGAAATTCATCATAAACAACACTAAGAGTGGAGAAAGATACGTGTTAAAGGTGGAATCCGTATCTGTAGACGAGACTCAACGCATCAGATCAATTGAGGTTGGTGTGTATAAGATATTATTTAAAAAATAATAAAAATGTAATTATATCTAACTTATAATGGGTAATTAATATTATTTTATTAATACATTTCATAAAAATTGTATCATTTTTTAATAGGTTATGGCAACCGTACGACCAACGATGATTCCAATGCCAGACATGCCAAGTGATCTAAGGATCCAACAATATATAGGACCAGATGATTGTAAATCAGTGAGGATTGGTTGGTTGTCTGCAAACTCATTGACTGATTTAAAATATTGCGTATACGTGCAAGAAAATAATAACAGCTTGGATAGCGTAGATTTTTCAGTTAAGCCTGATCAGTGCAAAGTTCGGTACGGCAAAAGCAGGAGAAGCGATGTTTCTAATAGTTATCGAACGAAAACTCGATGTTACATTGGAGAAAAAGGGTATGTCGATTTCATTGCATAGTTATTTACTTTTATATTATGATCACTTTATATAAATTAAAATATTTTTTCGATCGTAGGATAATTTTAGTAGAAAAGATACTTAAACTCAAACCCTCGACAACCTACACCATTCAAGTGACAGTTACTAAACCAAGAGGAAGAACTCTATCATACGATTTCTTAAAATTGGACACAAATTCGTGTGGGCTTAACTAAAAGACTATTTGTATCACTTTTGCTGGAAACCAACAAAAGCCATCCATCCATCATCATTGACAAAAATGTCGCCGATCGGTCGCATTCGTTTCGTCATCTTCTTCATCCTGTAAATTGAAATCCTTCATAGTATTATTACGTTTAAATACTTTATATCGTAACTATTTTGTAGATTTTATTATTGTTACTATTAATTTTTATTATCTGTATTTATTGAAAATAAAATCGACTTCCAAGGAGTATAGTGGTACTGTGACGTTAAAAAATAATAATAATGTACAACTAAAAGGAATGTGGAACGCCCCATTAAGAAAACATCTGGCGTATTCGGAACCTCGACAGCTAGTTGGTATACATACAGAAGAGTGATTAAACAGGTACAATTCGTTTAAAAAATACCGAAATAAAAATAAATTGAGTAGTTTAAGGGAGGTTATATATATATATATAAATATATTTGTATGTATATATAGAATATACATATTAAAACATAATATACCAATAAAGCGTTGATGAGTTGGAAAAGAAAACATTAACAATAGGTACCTTAAAACATATTATTAGGTACCATGCTGATAATGTAATCATGTCAGAAAGTAAATGTTTAAGGAATTCGAGTCCATTAAATTTGGGGTACTGATGCCATGTAGGGAACACTACACACATTATATTAAGAGTTAGTGAACCTGAAGCGAGTGGCGGAGAATAACCTTCAGTTAATTTAATGAGTTCCAGATTTTTTTCCCCAGTTTTACAAGGGTTGGTTATAATAACACCGACGGACTCACCTTTCAATGGAGTAGTTTATAATATAGGATAAATCTCATATGCATTGTACCTTGTATTCTTTTGTTAACAATATATAAAATTGTACGCATCTCAAATTATTTATAATTTGGTCATTATTATATAGTATACTATTATGTTTGGCAGTTTAATTTTTTTTCTGTTAAAATAAATACAATATTATGTAATAAATAATTTAAACTAAATTATGATTGTTATAAGTACCTACATTTTTGTTAATATAAAACTATAAAATATTATTGAAATAAAAATTAGTTAATATATTATTATTGAAAATTATTGTTTTATAAGACCAAATATTACAATAATAATAATTATTATTGAACGTACTTAAAAAAAACCAACAACCTCTATTTCATAGAAAAAGTATTATATTTACAAGTACTCAAGTAGAGCTGGTATGTTTGATGAGACCATTTCTTATATATATGTTAAAATTTTAAAATATGTTATTATTAGATATTTATATGTCGTCAAATGTATAAAATATTGTTCAATAATAGTTTGAGAAAAAATATGTCAAGATTTTATACATAAAATATTCTTATTGAAAAATATTTCCCACTATGTAAGGTTGAAGAAAATAATTTCATGTACATTCAAATAAGATAATTTAGAAATGCTAGTGTTTAGATTATATAATTTAGGGAAAGAAAATACTATTGCCGACTTAATATTTGAGTTTCACTGCCTTATAATTGACGCCTGAAAAATTTCATTATGCAATCTATTACACTTAAAAGTAAATTTGATGTGTTTAAAATTCAATTTTCAACAATTATTTAACCCTTGTAATATATTTATACATATATATAATACATACCTACTTTATTATTTACACAATATTATTCTTTACAATAATTAATACGTGTAAAAAGATCATTTTTAAACTATAACCGTCAATTTGTCATTTTTTCACTGAAAATATAGATTCTTTAAAGCAGTAAATATTAAGATGATTTTAGAAATATCAAGGTAAGTAATATAAAATATCGTTCAATAGTTGAGTTATTACATAGAAATATTAAGCTTCAGAAAACGCTATTACAGCTTCAAGTGTAACCTAAAGAAAACAAAACTAAAATAAATTAAGGTCAACTATTAGTTGTACCTACTTAATTCAATTATATATTATTTTATGCACAATATATAATGTAATACTATTAAATGATCAACTACAAATTTCTTAAACCATAGTCATAGGTACTTGAAAACCCTTCAAATTATAAAAGTATTTTAAAAATAATTCAAACAAAATTATGATATTTAGTTTATTTAATTATTTAATGATAAGAATTTATTTTCATAAAAAGTAAAATTAATTTCTATGGTTTTTTAATAATTAATCTCACATTATAGAATGCTTTAAATTAGAACTTATCATGCAAATTGTTTTCTATGTAACATCTATGATACTATGTGATATCAAAACATAGGTACGTTTGATACTTTGATGTTTGTTTATGGCTGTAAGATTTTGGTTTTAATGTTATTAGTAATACGACGTCTTGTATAGATTTTGAGGAGTAATTATTTTGGTACATATAACACTGTTGACGTACTCAGGTCGTATAATTTAGGGTTGGCCACCCCCAACCCCCCACCCATAAATTGTATAATGATATCGAAAAGACATCGTTATGTACCACTATTTTAAGCTTCAATTTACTGTAGGCTGTAGCAGGTATATAATAACACATTTGTTTTTTTTAAGTCCATTATACTAGAATAATATTTTTCTGTATGCGTTTTATGTCATTACTGTGATAATTTATTATTCATTAAAATATATTTTACATTGTATATACCAATAGGTACCTATAGGGTGTATCTATATAGGTACATATATAGAGTTATAGTTTAGTAGTAGGTACACATTATAATATGAATAGTACCTACAAAGTTAATATAATATTACTAATTTTACAATTCCACAAATCTTTGACTATCGTATACGTGTATACAAAATCTCTAACTCTATTATATTATATCACTATAAAACATTATAGTGTTAAACATCTATTCAACAGGTGTGGAACTTTTTGACGTGAACTCATTTAAGTAATAATTAAAATACTAATAATAATAATTAGTTATTTGCACCACACTGTGTGGATTTTATATTTTTGGTCAAATTGTTGTGAATGCCTAAAATAATAAATATTACCAAAGAACAGTTTTTTTCCGAATGAAAAGTGAGTGAACTATAATTTGTGTCTGTGTATTTTTATTAATTCTAACATTTTAACCATAATAATAAATAGTATAGATATTCATAATAAAAATAATTTGAAGTCAGCTAATATTACATACCTATCCTATTATTTATGATACATTCTTGTTAGTTATGTAGTTATGTTATATGTATTATTTTATTGAGTGGTTAGATCACATATTTTTTCTTTTTTACATTAATTTTGTAACAAACAAACAAATAAGGAAAAATGTGAGTCTAAATTATTATCTAGTAGCATAAATGATATAAATAATTCTGAAATAAAAATATATTCTCAATACCTACCTAATAAAAGATAATTGTGAAATCTAATTCAATGTTGTGAATTGTGAAACTGTAAAACATGCATTGTTAAGTAGTGTTGAACGATAAATTTCGGTTTCATGATAATATTGAGAAATCTATATAATATAATCTTAATTGAATTTAAGTCAAC
>PVMI01035918.1:0-10235 GCA_008528875.1 Aulacorthum solani | reverse complement strand
TTTTTTTTTTTTTTTTATTTTTTTATCTTTAAAAATAAAAATACAAATATGAAATTTAATATAAGTGATTTGGACTCAGAGTGAACTACCAATATCAGCGTGTGTCGAATTAAAATCCACTATTTTATTCTAAACAACTAAAAAATTATTTATTTAATTTTGAAGAAATATGTACATACGTTGTTAAATTAAATATTTAGATTTTTACTAAATATCAGAACTTATGATAATTTGTTCTGTGAAGTACACAATTTTGCCTTTTTAAATTATTTTACGATCTTTTATACGAATATTTTTTTAAAGCTTATTTAATTCAAAAATATTTAAATTAATATTTATTTTCTATTAATAATTTTTATGACTCTAAAACTTTTCGAATCAAAAAAAAATATAAAAAAGTAAAAATTATATTAGATTATAAGATTTGATAAAAATATTGGTTTTGAAAAAGTATTTTTGCAGAAAATTATTCTTGGGGCGCTATAAAAGTATCAATAAGTTATAATATTCAGTAACCCTAAAAAGATTAGAAATTGATTAATGTGCATTCAAAAGTTCATTTTTGAAATTGTTAATAGGTTTTGATAACATCTTGACTATTTCTGGGTTCACCGAGGTCCGCAATCGTATTTCGATTTTCAAATGTAATGATTTATTACTGCCTTAAAATTTTTAAATCCTTCTTCCCAGTGGACCACATAACTCTCGACTTTCACATGATCAAATCTTGGTTTTAAAATATATGCTGGTACCAATAGTTCCATAAAGTTTTACATGAGAGAAATTATAACAATAAAAATTCACATACTTCAATTACACTTCCTGTTTTTTAATTATAGAATGGACATTTTTTCTAAAAAAAAATTTTCAACCCCAAGGAAATACATATATTTTATTAATTACTTATTTACTCGTACATAAATAATACTATTTTAATTTACTATTCGAATTAATAGTTTAAAAGGTATAATATACGAGAAATTCAGTTTTAGCTGTATTTGCACATTGATGCATACACTTATGGTTGTCGCTCTCCAAAATTCCTGGGAAGGAATATTCCCATTGTCTGGAATTTCTGACAGTGCCGGGATTGAATATACCAAAATCTGTGAAAAATTACAATTTATTTCAGTTATAGACACTCACGTCTCCTAATTTATATATTTTATATAATATAAATTATAAATGTAATAATATTATATTATTATTATTATTATTTATTATAATTATTATTATTGTTATAATTTTTTTAAATATTTTATTTATTTTAATTATTTCAAAATGTATTTTCTTGAATGAATCTAGTACAGAATATTTATTGAACATTAAGTACAGTTAATGTGTTTAGTAGAAAAAAGAGTAATTGTGTTCAGAGTAAGTACCTAATACCTATATTTACTTCTCAATTACTGATTGAAGCGTTTACAGTAATTTTTAGATTCTAAGAGGATTGAAAAAACTATAAAATAAAAATCAAATAAAAAAGTTAAACAAATATTGCGTTGATTATTCATTGTTGTTATCGTAACACTTAAGAATTTCAACAAAATATTCATATTACAATGGCATACACCTAGTACAGGGTGGCCGTATTTTCTTTTACTTAAAACGGCACAAGCATTTATTGTATAATTTTAATCGAAATAAAACGGTCAACCACTGTCAACGGCTTAACATTCTATTTTTCCGATACCACACAATGGTCGCCAGAAGAATAACTCAATTTTACGAATTGGAATGATTAATCGAAAAAGTTATCGATTAGCGATGAGTGATAACAAAAATATTGTTGGAAGAAAATTGAAAAACAATCAACACGTATATCTGTCAATAATTTATTAACGTCACCAAGCCGGAAAATTATTTCAAGATAGATTTTCCCTGTGAATTTCGAAATCGACTTTATTATTTTGTCATTTATCAAAACAATGTTGTTTTAATATTAGAAATATTTTCTAAATAACAAATTAATGTTGACATAATTAATTGAAGTTTAATTCCGGAAAAATTGTCTACTTTGTCGGAACCATAAGAAAATAATATATTCAAAACCGACACAGTCCTAGTTATATAATAATAATGAAAAAAAAATTAAAAAGGTTATTAATAATATTACTAAAACGTATAATGTATATACATGAATAGCATAAAAACTGCAGTTCTTGAGCTACGAATACTAAAATAGAGACATGGTGGGTCGCTGGTTAAGAACCCCTAGACCCTTGGATATACCTGTTTTTCAAAAATTTCTATTAGGTTTTCGATATGTCCCAGAAACAATAATCGGTTATTGTAAATTCGTATTGAGTCATTTGATCATTTATATTACCTTACTGCGGCCGTATATCTTGTTTTCGTCATACCAATTTATTTAACAGTGATATCATCGAGTGTAAAATTGTTTAAAATATGGAAGATATAATAAAAGGAGAAATAAAATAATAAATACTTTATACGTGTTACACATTTTATGGTTATTAACAGTTATGAAAAATGTGTTGGATGGGATTATTAATATTAACATAAATAACATTCATTGCTTGTTTATTTATTTTTGTAGTGTTAATGTAATAAAATAAAAAACAGTGAATTTGAAAGGCATAAGTTGTCAAATTGCTCCTAAATCTTTTTAAGGCAATTAAAAAATGTAAAATAACCAAAAATATATAAAAACACAATCTGTTGTATAAGCGCTTGAAATTTAAATGTAAAGAACATTTTTCAACATCATGAACATTTGAAAAATCATTTTGTAGCTAAGACGTGAAAATATACCTAATACAATAAGTTTCTCATAAACAGTTTTTACTGAAACCCAAAAACACATTTAAAAAAATACAGTCAGCATTTCTTTTTATAGACATATGAAGTACAAATTTAGACAAAATAAGATTAAAATTGAATTAAGAACAAATATTGACCAAAGGGCCCATTATGTGTAAAATTTCTATAATATAGGCCACTTAATGAAAATATATAATGGAATATATTATACTTAGTAAAATGGGCTGATAGACCGTCTCCTCCACACAGAACCGTTTTTTGCATATAATGATTTAGCATTGAATTCATATTCAACGCATCTATGATAGTTTACTACTCAATTTCTAGGTACTCTCGACAACTATTGTGTAGCAATGCAATTACCTACTTTCTAACTTTTTAAACCTACATTTTGCAAAAAAATCAAATATTCAAATGAAATATAACTATTATTTAGCCTTAAAATGCGTCGTAAGCTATGATTCTTCCATGAAGATTGAAGTTTCATTGTGATTCCCGACAAATTGGGTTTTACCGGGAATTACTCATCATCACTGTGATTATATTTAACCGTCAAAATTTAATATTATTTTTTGATTTTTGTAGGAAAATAATTGGTTAGGTTGGTGTGTGTTTGTTCTTAATAATCTCTGTAAGTACTTGTTTGATATATAGTTTTCAAAAGTTGTAGGTAGGTCATGTAGCTCACGCGCGTAATGGATTAGAAATTAGATATTAGTAACAGGTATTGTGCATTGGATAATGTAATGTTTGAGACTTCAGTAAATTTTGTGAACGATATAAACACACTAAACGATATAAAAAAATAGCTTTTTTTATAAATGTTTTACTGAAATTATATTTCTAGTCATAATATCATAGCTGTTATTAACATTTTTAAAAAATTCGTATGGTTTTTGTTCTATATATATATATTAATAAATACACATAAGTGCATTTAAAAGTATTAATATTGCTTAATAAAATTTTTTTAAAAATTGTATACACTTATTATATTACATGTATCTTAGTGAAAGATATATAAAACAATTAAAACCATTTTTATATGCCATATGCCAGTGAACGTAATATATAATCTCTCGTTAAATTGTCTCTTTGATCCACTCAAAACTATGATAAATCATACATCCAACATACTATGAAAAATGTTTGCTTTAATATTTATTCTTTTAAATACCGATTTAAAAAAAAAAAATTGGGAAAACCTCAAATGCTTTAGATGTTTCAAAAATGTATGCTTTCGGTACTATCCAAACTATAAAGAGTAGGTCTACGGAAACTTTTGTAGCCCGACATTTACGTTTTCACGCTAACATATAAATCAATACCGAAATATCATAATTTATAATATGAAAAATTACCATGTTGTACATCAAAAACTAAAATATATTTTTAAGTGATTACATGTCTTTTGAATCATGCCTATGTACATGTGTTATTAATACGAAGAGTCCTGAAATATCATGGAAGGTTTTCTCTGATGTTTTGTTATTTTTTTTAATAAAAAGGAAAACAATACGTTGCTCCTCATTTGTTATCTCAGAATGGCAGTTTCTATATAACTTTAGAGTGGATCTAAGTACGAAACATCAGCTGTAATCAAATAACTAGATGTTTCAGGAGACCGGAACTTGTAAAATGGTCCACATAACTGAAGTCCATGTAAATTCGGCGATATTTAGTGTTATTCACATTACAGAGGGAGCAAATAACTATTTTAAATAATAAATCAACATTTTAATTCTCTTAAATCTGTGAAACTTTCATCTACGATGTACATTTTATAATTTGTATATTACCAATATGTACAATATGTAATAAAAATGAAATGTATTTTATATATTATAGAATTACTCAGGTAAATATTTTTAAATGGTTTAATATAAAAACCAAAATATTTAAATCTGAAGAAGTTTATAAGTGGGAAAGAAATATTCTTTAATTCTTATATTATTTATCATAATTTATATTATAAAAATACAGAATCAAATGTAATTCTATTTTGTTCTATACCGCTGAAGTTTTTAATTGAATATATTAGACAGCTGATGTTGGTGGGTGTTCCTTCTTAACCTAATCTAACCTAAAATTTATCCTGATTTAATTACATTAGTTGTACTATGTCGTAAAAGGAAATTTTTCATAATGATAAAATAATTATTGGCCAAAAAAGATTTTTTACAAACGTAAGCCATAAAGTACTCGCTTTTATCAAATAGGTAAGCAAAAAACGTAAAAACAGATTATTACAATACTGAGAAAATAACTTAAATGCTTTTGATGATTCCTATTTGTTAAATGCTGTTAGTTAACAGCATGGATTTAACATTTTAAAACAATGGGTCTTGTTATTGTAGGAGTATAATTTAAAACAAAAACATTATCTACGGACCATTTATCACTATTTCAGAATGTCCGTGGTCTAAAAGCATTATTTTGTTCACTGATGCGACTTCAGCTTGAACTTAATTTCATAAGAGAACATTTAAAATTTAAAATTGTAATAATTGATATTGATAGAGAAATACAATTAAAAACGTTATATCTTTCTATGTAGTATTATACGATTTTAATAGCCCTCTGAACAAATCTCTATGTATTCTATGAATCCATTCCACAACATTTTCATTATTTTCCTAAAAATACACATTAGTTAAATTTAATAAATTAAGTTCAGTGAATTAAGATTATATATTTATGTGCATATATTGTAATATAATTATGAAAGAAAATACTATTTAAATTAGTACATTTTGAATAATTTTACAAATAATGCTTATTGTTTTTTATCCAGAGGTTTTCGAACTAAATATTAATGCTATTAAAATATAATAATATTATTAATCTCATAATTTCTTAAATATAAAAATATACAAAGAAATAATACAATTTAAAATGATTTAGTCGTAACTAGTATAATTTTATTTTAATTAATGTAAAATATAATATGGCATACCTTTTATTCATAAATAATTAGAAAATCATTTGTTTACAAAAGCAAAATTTAATGAATACCATACTGAAAATGTATACATTTTTAGTGAGTAGTTTATTTTCTATTTATTTAATGACACTTTACCATACAATAAAATATCAATAATAAAACTTGCAAGGCAGAAAATTAAACTATTTGATATTTTATGAAATACCTATAAAAAAACCTCAATAGTTTGTAAGTGCAAATATATGTGTATATTATTGTACAATTTATGAAGCAGTTATTATAATCCTCCAAGGTTTAATAGTATAAATAAGTAATTAAATATAATATTTTAAAACTAATTACACAAACGGAATAACTAAACAAATTGAGGAATCACGTAAAAATACAATTTTATAATTATTAAAGTTTATTTATACTAAATATTTATCGGGCCTGGTAATATAAAAAATAAAAAATCATCATTTCAAATTTCAACTAACAATTAAGTGAACGCTTTTTAAATTAAATAAATTTAAAAAATACTAGTATACTACATAAGTAATATGAATGTAATACAGAACAAATGGTACTTATAAATAAATAATTTTGCATAGAAAAATTAAGTATTAATAACTTATTTTGATCTATAAATTAAATTCTACATCAAATAAATAAAATCTCTGTTTTTGAATAAAAATTATTCAGTCTTTTTGAATTTTTACTTATTATTTATTTTAAAGTTGATATATATATAAAAAAAAAATAACCTTAAAGACATTTGGGTTTTTCCCGGTAAAAGTAGAGAAATAAAATTATTTTGGCATTGAAATGTATACGAGTAGTTAAATTGAATTGGTTTATGAGTAAGAAAAATATATACATAAATAATAACCTAAAATGTTTATTAAACATAGAATATTTTATATAACAAATTCAATATTATGATATACCTATGCCTATATTATCTACATAAAAAAACATTTATTAAAGTGTTCGAAAACTAAGTTATATTTTATTTAAGTAATCAATTTTTTCCAACTAGGTTATATGACATGAATAATATAATTTTTTTTTGTCATCATCATAATTTTATTCCGTTCCGTTTTATGTGTGAGCGCTTCAACATTTTACTATCAAAAGTACAATTTTATATATTGTTAGAATTCAAGTATTTTTTTTAAATTTCAATGTTATGAAAATTCTTTGTTTTATTATTATTTGGATTTGTATTAAAATACTATCTAAAAATGTACAGCTTAAAGTAGAATAATTCTTGAATGAAAAAAATAATTTAATTTTAATGTTGAGTCGTTGGTCAGTTTTATTCTTTATCTATGTATCTATATGTATAACACATAAAAATGTATACAAAAATAAAGCAATGGTGTGTTAACCAATATTTACGAAGAATCAACTACATTAAAAATACAGAATATCTAATAAGATTTAAAAACATAAAATATTGAAAAAATAATATTGTAGATGCAGTTGTTCAGTGCAATTAAAATATATATTAGATTTCATGATTTATGGGAAGTAAAACAGATGTAATTCATATTGTTTAACTATGTTAAAAAAATTCGGATTTCTTTAATTCTTTATTTGTTGCGTTTACCAAAGAAAAATAAAAAATATTTTATTTCTATCGTGAAAATGATGTACTTAATTTTTTGCTTTATTTATTTTTGTTTTAATATGACAATGTAAACATTCGCACATAATAAATAGCCATGTGTTTTCTATTGAATTATTGATACTAATAGGAATAAATGTATAAATAATTAAAGACCCATTTTTGTGTTGGATATTTAATTTTAAAAAGTAGATTTAATATGAATGAAATATTTTTATGGTGAATAATTTTCAAAGATAATACATAAAATATCGACATGTCTTTAGAAAATGGTTTGCTTTTGTAAAGAATGATATATGAGCGAAAAAATAATTATTTTGGTAAATACGTATTTTCAAAACGTTCCTAATAAATGCAATATATTAATTTATTGAATACTGACGTACCTATTATTTATTTATTTATTTTCCTGGTACGTTCTCTTTCACGAATGTTATGAATATTTAACATAGTATTATATGATATGTTAGAAATAAGCACTTACTAACTATGCAATTTAAAATTTTTAAACGACACAAAAAAATAAAAATGTATAGACTTCAGTTAAGAAGTACAACAAATAATATAAAGTAAATAAATATTGTTACTAAGTACAGAGTGCATTATTATAATCTTACATCATGAAAATAAAAATATTTTTATAATATTTTTTTATTATAAGAAAGTATTTGATTATTGTGCAAAAAAATTAGATTTATTTAAAATAGTTTATTATCTACTTAATTATTTAGTATAGTATACAGTATAAAGTATACATTTATGAAATTATTAAATCAAAAAAAAATATAGATATTGAAAATATTTTGCTTTTAAAAAATTATCCGGAATTCTTCTAATATAATTTTATGTCGCTATTTTTGTATGAAATTAAGGTAAAAAAAACTATTTAATATCTCAAAACTAAGTATTGAAAAATTGGGGCTATTTTTATTTTTGAAAAAAGGCTTGATAATTTAAATAATATTCATGTATATCATATAAAAATGGTACATGAATTATATAAATAAGAATTGCTTACCTCCAGAATTTTTGTGATTTATAAACCAAGCATAATTTTGATTGAGCAAGAATACCGACAAAGCTAGTGGGATTAGGACGTTCATGACGCGACGTTTGAACACGAATGACTTAATCTTCTCACCTAAGGGTCTGTGAAACACTAAACTGCACAAGTAAACACAGCCCATTCTTATGCCTCCCACTCTTTACTGTATTCTTTAATAATATTGCATTTTCATTTTCGTCTGCAAGCCTGCAGTAATAATAAAAGTCATTTGACAATCGCTGAGTGTAAATAAATTAATATAACGTGTATAATAATATTATTTTTAGGTCTTAGTATGCAATTTATTAAAGAACTACAAATAATCGTCATTACATTTTGTGTTGATGTAAACAAATAAACCTATATAATTATTTTATACTATGATTTAATTCATAAAATAATAATGGTTTTAAATTACAAAATTATAAACTATATTATTTATAATTCATATATTTAATACAAAGTATTCATCTTTGTACATATTATATTGGTTTTAATTTGTATTATTTAACCAAACAATTTATTGGCGTAGTTAAAAAGGATTAAAGAAAAAAGTTTAAATAAGTATGCCTAAATAAAATTTTGTTATGCAATATCATACTTAGTTTATACAATACAAAATATATAAATCGATGCATATTAAAAAAAGACCAACTAAGGGTTGTTCACAACTCTCTCTCAAAATTTGAAAGTATTATTGTATTTTTTTTTTATCAATTTTGAGTGGAACTCGATTAAGCCAAACATTTTTGGAATTGTATTCAAATTTAAAATCATATTCGCTTAGCATCTCTTCTGTTATTTTGTATTTTATTTCTTGAAAATAATTAAGAAATTCAAAAAAAAATACTTTTGTTTAATTTACAAACTTGTGCTAAACAGTGTAAGTTATTTTTTTACCTTAAAGTGTCCTTTTGGAAAAATGGAAATTATTATTAAATATTAATTATTACATTTTCATTTCCTTTTTTATTTTTTAATTATCAGTAATAAAAAAAATATGAAGCCATTTTATACTTATAAAATAATCATTATTCACTTATTAAAAGTATATTTGAAATTCGTATTGTATTTGTCATATCGACTTTAAGGATAATTCAATGAGTTTGCTTTCGTTTTTAAAGGTTGATAAATTAATGTTTTGTATTTCACCATTTTTTATTAATCTGCGGTAGTTAGATTATTTAATACCATCAAATAGAAGGTAGCTAGATTGTTGTATACTTGTATCGCTCATAATTTCACCGAAATGCCTAACTTTTTTAATTTAATAGTATATACATATTTTCAGTTGTTTATTCAATAATAATTATTGTAATAAATTGTATGTATATTTATAATATTGGTCTGTAGTTGAGTCTTTCGGATCACAATAATGGTGGGGGTTCAGTTCCAAAAGCATGTATTACAATCGACGAATTATTAGCATCAATCACTGATTCAATTCTTCCTTTACAGAAAAAACAAACACGTGAATAAAGTACGTGATGATTTATACATAATCTGAAATAAACAAATTTTTATTTGTGTTAATACATGTTCAAATTAAAATACAAGATGGTGAAAAACTACCAAGTACTTATACTTTGCATGAAAAAAAATATCATAAATGTATTTTGTAAAACATTTTTTATATACAAGGTGATTCACCAAAAATGTTGGGGGGGGGGGGGGCGGCGCGCGGGGGGCGGGGGGGGGGGGGGGGGGTGGGGTGGGGTGGTGGCGGGGGGCGGGTGGGGTGGGTGGTGTTGGGTTGGTGGTTGTGGTGTGTGTGTTTGTTGTTTTTTGTTTTTTTTGTTTTTTTTTTTTTTTTTTTTTTTTTTTTTTTGTTTGTTGTGTGTTGGTTTTTT
>PVMI01035874.1:0-30488 GCA_008528875.1 Aulacorthum solani | reverse complement strand
CAATGATTATTTCTTTGTTAGTAAAGTGTAAGGGACCTCATATTCATGGTAATGTCCTCATTAAATCTAGCAAAAAGTCAAGCTTTTAATCCAAAACACAATTCGATGTATTGGACCGCTGGACCGCTAAAAAAAAAAAATAATATGTAAAATAGCTTACTGAATGGAGAATTTTGGTTTTTTATTGTATTAGATGTACTCTCATCATAAATATTTATGAATTACACAATTAAATAATATAATAAACTGCACAGTACAGACAACACACTACAGGACTATACTTGTTTCACAAAAATTACAATTTGAACTTTTATTTAAACTCAACATGTTCATACAACACATATTATATAAATTATTTTACGAATACAATTTATTGGACAGCACATGTGAAAAGAAAAACACACACTGCAAGTATTGAGCACCCGATGTTTTAATACAATATAAGGTATTGTAATTTATATATAATATATAATGTAAAGGTTATACAAAGTAGTAATAATAAATTATAATATATAATAATAATATTCATAAAATATGTTTTATCTGTATGAAACAACAGTGCAGCCTAAAAGATTAATCATACATATTATGTTGAATATAATTTAATATAACAATTATTTTTGGGTAACTTGAATGGTGTAAACATTATTTTTTACAATTAAAACGGCACAAGTTCATACAAAATTATAAAATAAATATAATGCTGAGAAGTATATTCTAACATATTATATATATTGTAAACATACATACATATATGTATATATATATATACACACACACAAAGTTGACATGGAATTTTAGATTCGTTTAAGTGTGATTCAGTTTGCATTCATTTTCCACCATCTAAGTTACTATGAATAAATTGCTTTAAATATTTGCACACCGGACAGTCATACTTTTCATTACATTAGTAAGACAATCAAATAAATAATTATGTACAAAGTTCACATAACATTTTTTTGTATAAGGGTAAAGTTATTATATTTGTATAAGTAATTATTAAGTTTAAGTAGACAGCGCACAGGAAGACTAAAATAATATGAGTAATATTTTACATAGGTATTGTAATCAAGGCCACAAGAAGTAAGTGGTGACTTAGTTTACACTTGATCCAGCTTCTAATATCAATAATGGGTACTAAAAATCTTGTGATTTATAAAGGCACATGCATCTGACACTGCAGCGTGCGTCAGATGAACATGTTGAGGACCAATGACTACAAATGGAACAAGGGATGTGGTATGGCATTGATTACCTATTAATTTTTGTGGCCACCACTAAATATTATAATTATAGTGTTTATTATTCCCGTGTTATATATATTCTCAAAAAGTGTTGATGTAATAACATCAATAAATAATAGATTTGCATAAAATGAT
Source organism: Aulacorthum solani (assembly GCA_008528875.1). Lineage (NCBI taxonomy): Eukaryota > Metazoa > Arthropoda > Insecta > Hemiptera > Aphididae > Aulacorthum > Aulacorthum solani. The sequence goes on along the minus strand of PVMI01035874.1, from coordinate 29,109 downwards.
GGTGAAGTATTGTTTTTAAATTTTTTTCCTTTATTATCATTATAATTGTTTTTTTTTTTTAAAAGCCATTTATGAATATTATAAGAATATTACCCAAATCCTAATCCTTACAATATAATTAACTTAATAGATTTTTAAAAGCAACAATTTTACTAATATGAAAAAAAAATTGAAATATTTATAAAAAAATAAATAATAAATACAAAAAAAAAAAAAAATGTAAATGAAGTTAATGTATATAATTATTGATGGTACCTATAACAATAACTTTGTCACTATGGTAGTATGATATATAAAATGTCAAAATTGTATTTCTATACTTTAATCAAATTTGTTTGATTAATGATTTACAATGTTTTACTACCTAAATTAAACAAATTATACGTAAACCCATCACAGCCAAGTAAAGCATTTGTTTTCATACAACCATTGTTTGCACATAATATACCCAGTAAAAACACTGCAATTATGCTAGATATTATTAATTTAATATATAACATAGTGTAAGAAATGAATAGCATTATACTATGATACTAACATAGCAAGATAAAAAATGAATCTTTACATAATATACTTCGATATACATGGTTTTAGACTGATGACAAAATAAAAAAAGTTTATTATGAGTAAATAGCCAATGAAAAATGTTGGTAGTCTCCGAACAATATTAATGAACAAATGTTTGATAGAGCATGATATTAAAGTATTAAAGAATATTTAACTTAAAACATATCCTTAAAATATTTCCAATGGTGTAAATGTGTTATGCAAATATGCTTTTATCTAAGTTTAGTTAATGATTGCAATACTTAAAAAAATTGTGTGACATTTTTATAACTAAAATATAAATTAAAAAACACTTGAAATCTAAATATTTTAATAAGTATGAATAATGATAAAAATTTAACAAATTGGTAGTTTTAAAAAAGGAATAATATATTTCATATTTATAAAATAAAATGATCTTAAATGTCAACATAAAAATTTAATGAAAAATACATTTTTAATAACAATAGCAGATTTAAGAATAAAAATGGCACTAAAATTGTAGCTATGCGATCAGTATTAATACTGAACTATAAGATGTAGGTATGTCTTTATATAAGTCTATTATATAATTTACTACATACAATTTTAGTTTAACTCTTAATGACCAAAAGTAATATTAGATATTACAAAGTAAATAATACATGTATATTACAAGGCATTCACATTTGATATTTAACTATTAATTTTATACAACAGTCTGCTGACTTTCTAGTTATTTACATTTTTGCAAATACATTAGGTTTACCTAGTCAATGCATATTAAATAAAAAACATAATTTCATTACGAAAATCAATAAAACGTAAAATGGCAAATGATTATACAACAATATAATTTATTACATATTTATATTCTCCCCCAGAAATGTATTAAGAATGTTGGTTAACTATTTAAATAGTATTAAATTAACTTATTTATTGAAATTGGCAAATACAGCCCAAATTACGTCATTAGTAGAACCTTTCATTGACTCAACTTCTAAATCCATGTCTGATAATTCTCTTAATCTTCTAGTGGCTAATTCATAGTCTTCATCATTTAGTGGAGAAAATGCACTTTCCAGTACATCAGATGCTTGAGCCAACAATAATAAAGCCAACAGTCGTTTATCCATTCTATGTGGATCATTAATCCATCGAGACAAAACAGCATCTTGTACCTAATATTTTGTATCAGAAAATCATAATAAGTAAATAATTAATTTTGGGAAAAATTTTAATGTAAACTGTAGAATACGTAAAAACAATGTAATTCTGAATTGAATACCTTTTTAACTAGCCTAACTTTAGCTTCATTATCTGTTAATGGATGCGTAGTCATATCAAATAAAAGGAAGTTTTGTTTTTCAGTGGTAAGAACACCTTTTTCTACTAAGTTTTTTGCTAATCGTTCTCTCACATTCTTCAGTTGATATTTAATTTTCAATGGGTTCCACGTTTCACCTGTGAATAAAACTCAAGTTAATTATGCTCTTATATTAGTTATCAATGCTGATTTATTTATAAAAACTTATATAATATAGCATACCGCTCAAATATTCAATCCAACTTTGTATTGTTTCAGGAGGATTGGTTTCTTTGATATGTTTGAGAGCTTCATCTAACAGAACATCACCCGTAGGTGTCTCATTTTTTATAATTACTTTCCTCATTTGTAGGCTTTTTCTTCGCATGCCTGCTTTCTCTAGTTCAATTCTTTGACGAAGTGCGAGTTCAACAAGTATACATCCACGTAAACCGGATGAAATTGAATCATTCCAAAATGATGTATACCCCTACAAAATAATGATAAAAGTGAATAACCTTTTTTAAATATGCAATAGTATGCTAAATAATTTGAATTAAAATTTATAGTAGGTATTCAACTTAATCTAATGTTAATATTACTAATAACGTGCTTATGTTTTGAAAGTGTAAAATGTAAATATAATAGATAATATACTTTAATATAATCTGTAAGCATAGATTTTTTGAAGTATAAATTAGGAATTTTTAAATTTAAAATGATTTGTGTGCAGGTATTGCTTTAATTTATTTTATTTTATTGCCCCCTTTATCATAAATTACAGTTCATGATACGGTGGATGTATTAATATTTTACGTAGGTATGGTTGTCGATTATCACAACATATTAGAATTGTTGTAAAGTACTTTAGTAACAGCTAATAGCACACCCACTGGAAGGTTAAAGATAATTAGTATATCTATTACTTGTACATATCATATTACTCATATTTAAAATGATTTTACTTATACTACTAATATGAAAAAATAAAAAGTGATTGCTTCCAGACTTATGTAGTATTTGAGTACTTGACAATTCAAGTTCTGGGCTGGGCTATGTATAAATTCATGAATATTTAAAAATTATGATCTTCAATTATCTGTACAATTATTGTGATTTAGACTTGTATAGTAAATATTACAGTAACCTGACACAATTTTACAATATTATGTGTAATAATAATAAAAAAAATTAATTATTAATTTTGTTAAAATAGGAATTAATATTTGTATTGAAGAGGTTTAAGTAAAGTCCTCAAAGTTAAAACTATCAATAGGTTAAGTTGTTATTTTTCAAGCAAACAATTGTAATTAATCTACCACTGTCAGCAATACTTAAAGGTACCCAATAAAAGTAGTATCATCAATAAATCATATTTTATTGGTTGGAATGTTTTAAAAAACAATTGAAATACAACTTAGTTAGTAACAAGTGTATGCTATATAAGTAAGATATATAATATTAGAATGGTTATCAGTTATGTGACATAACAAATAAAGTTATTTTTTATTAGTAAACCTATTTGCCCCAGTTATTACAATATTATCGTACAAGTAAATCCTCAAGTAAATCTTTTTATTTATTGGAATAACCTATTTTGATGATAAATTTAAAATAGTTTAAACCCATCAAACAAATTTAAGAACTATAAAATATTTTAATGCTTAGCAGCATGAATTCAGTATTGAAAAGAATAGGTAGGTACTTTTATTTTGTATTTAGAATACAAATTCAAATATATAGGCACATTTAGTAATATTATTAAGGTTGGTACATTTTTTTAAAAATAAGGTAAGATAATTATTACAGTTGTATAGGTACCCGGTTATATACACATTTCAATTTTATTCTGAAAAAAAGTAATCAATTATAAAAATAATATACATTTAAATACATTTTTTTAAAGTATCTAGAAGTATATCAAAGTATAAAAAAGTATTAACCTACCTAAATAGGCTTTATTCAAATACTGTACAGATTGTCTAAAATAAAATAATTACAAGAATAAGTAGCCAAGTAGGTACCTAATAAAAGTTTTAATATTTAATCTTAATTAACTTATACACTTATATATTTAATTATATGTTTATTGTTAATATTATAGAAGTAGTTAGAAGCATTTGGGAAATAGAAAGTGATAGTTACATGCATGGTTATTTTATAATCTATAGGTACCGTGTCTACATATAAAAATAATTCATTCTGTATACAATACAGGTACTTTTATTTTTTTATAGAAAAATAAATTCACTATAAAAATTAGTGAGGTAGATATATAAACAATAAATAATCTGCATAAATTATAAATTAAAGTAGGCATATCAAGGATTTAGGAAATAAAATAAGTCTATTATAGGTACCTTGATTTCTTACTTAAATTAAATAGTTTCTTCAGAAAAATATTAAAAATATTAGTACATAATGGTCTTAACGGATCTTAATGAATGTTATACTACCTATTAAATATACAACTACGATAGGCACATATCTAAATTGAATGCTTTTTTTATTATTATTTTTTTATGGAATTTTAAGGAAGGTAGTTATGATAAATTACCGAGAATTATAAGTTTAAAAACGTGAAAGAAATAATTAGTAAATACATAAAATAAATATTAGGTATACCTAATTCTAGTCTTATCAAGCATAAATGTAATTTTGTTAAATTTTAGATGCACAAAAACTAAACAATTGTCGGCTGCAAACTTATAAATAACCACGTAATTAACCTAGAAAGTATCTATCAATTAAATTAATTGATTTATCTGCAATTGAACACAATTTCTTAACAAGGCGTTTTTACCAATATGACGCAACCATACTAATTACCATAATTTTCTAAAATTGTTCAAAAGAAGTCAAATTAACTTTGATAAGCTTAAAATGAAAAGGTACCTAATAGAATTTTAATTTTTATTCATTAACTGACCAGCCGACTGGTGGGTGATAGTCGTGCATGGGGTGTGTTGATTCATGTTGGAAAAACTTATCTTGGTAACTACTTAGTACTAACTACTACTAATGAAAAATGGTTTGGGTCAAAATTGTAGCAAAATTATACATTATATGGGTTAAAAAAAAAATGTAGACCATGCAATTTACTAGATTTTATTCATTTAATGGGATGGTAGCATAAAAAAAGGTCCCAGGAATAGAACAAAAGTCCAAAATAAAATAAAATAAAAAGTCTGAACAAAAATAATTGATTAGGTAAGTAGGTACTTATCGATGATAATTGATAACTTATGAATTCTTTTCCACATAATATCTATTTCAGTGTTTAATAGTGATTATAAAAATGGTATAACTACTTATTCTAGGTATTCAATTCGCTAAGTAGATGATATTTGATCTACTAGTTATGGGCTTGAAACAATAATATGAATTTGGTACTTTTAGCAAGGTATTCATATAAGCGTTTTAGACGTATATAAAAGGGATCACGAATCTTAATAGAAGTGAACATGTGTACGAACACCAACAATATACCACACCGTCAGTTGTCTAACCGGGTATTGGTACAAACATTTCAGATGTATACACCCGATGGGGATCACGAATCTTTAAAGGAGTGAACGTACACCTACAATTTACCTCTTTGTCTTTGAGACCAAGCAGCAGCACTTCTTCCATCAATGTGAGCCGTGTCTCTTTAGAGTCACCGTCGTCGATGTCTTCTTCGTAGTCCAATTTGTCGGCTGCCGACTGGCCGTTCTCTTTGGAAACGCCGTCCGCGCTGTCCCTGTTGACGTTGCGCCTCTGCACCAGACCGTCGGCGCGGCTCATCATCGTGGCGGACCGTTTGTAGGTAACTCACCTGTCGTTGCCCGGATGTAGCGTCGGAAACGGAATTTCCGCAAAAGAAAACTCACACCCAATGGCCTGAAAAAACGTACGCCGTCGTGTAGGAGTCGCGCTCCCCGGGTTTTCACTTTTCGACGCGAATGCGAATTCCGAGAGGGCGAAAATGCACAATTACTGATAAGGCTTGGATTTTTTTGTTGACGTCTACACAATTGCAGTAATGGCATATAAATTATAATAATAATAATAATAATAATATCGTATAGCGATATCACAATTCACGATAATATAATACACTTCCACCGCCCCTTCCACCGTGCACAAATACCAAAACTCAAAACTACTACTCGTACTGTCGTAGACGGACAGTTAAATGTTTTGTGGTCCAAGCGAGATGATAACACATTGACACGGCATGGAAGATGTTTGTTATCTCAATATCGCGGGCGATAACTTCTACGGTCGATGGCTAACTGCGATCGTCGCGAAGCGCCTCTATAATATTATTATTAGTTATTTCATAATATTATTATATTTTTGTAGACATTTGGCGAATTGCGATATGTGATCGAACACGGCATTGAATGAAATTATGAATGTAATTTCACTCACATCTAAACGGAATAATGTTGATAGGTATAAATCATTGATTAAATTTCCGCCCTATTTCATGAACAGCTTTCTTCACAAATACTGCTATAGGCAATATAAGGTTTGCTAAGGTTGCTTACTACAAGTAAGTATAAGTACTTACAAGCCATAATACTGTGCTTGAGTAGTTTGGAGTTAGGAACATGGGAGCAAGGGAAATAGACATTAAAATATTTAACATTCTTAATATTATTATCAAATTCGATAAAAACCTTCCAACTACTAGCGCTACCAATGGAACGTATAATGTATAATCACAGAATAGGTGAAATCATAGATAATGTATATTATCTATGCGTATAATATTGATCTATGATAATCACAGACTAAGTATATCTTAGTCCGTGATGATAATATAATTATTCTGTATCACTAAGATAACTAAAGTTATCTATAGTTATATCTATCTTAAGTTATAAACTAGTATATAAGTCAATGGATAATATATACTTAATAATATAGAATATATTATCCATCTCAATGTTCTGTGTACTAGTATGTACTCGATAGCCGTTATTACACATTTATGACGTTAACTAATAAGCACACAGATATGGTCCATTAGTTCATATTATATAGATATTATATATATCTGTTGAAGTGCTAATATTTTATATTACTGACATTTTAATTTACTACATTGAATTATTGTTTATTGTATATTTTACAGCAGCCTCGTGCTGAGAAATTGACAGTCAAGTTCATAAATCAATAATCATAGAAAAGTAAAATCAAGTTTATTAAACGTATTATTATCTTCAGCCGACGACGCTGTCTGCACTCACAGACTTGAGCTATACAACTATATAGTATATACGATATACCAAGAATAAAATGCGTCTCAACTCTCAATGCGATCATAATTTATTATTTAGTCATGCTCTATTATAGTACAAACACTACAAACTACAAACTAAATAGAAATTTGTGTCTAGAGGTCTGCGTTCGGCATTGATAACACGATAATACGATAACGTTGATCCACTCACATAGATGCCACCACGATTTAAGATCTTAAATCATGGATGCCACTTGAGGTCGAATCAGTGTGACCACGTGCACAGTTAACAGTCGTTTCCTCCTCCAATCAAGCAGGGGCACACTATTTTTTTTCGAAATTATGGAGAAGAAAAAAAAACAGAATGAACAATAAATAATAATCATAGGACAATAATAATAATCAAATAATCAAAATCAAATAGTGAAAATATTTTAATACAATTATGCAGTGATAAATGATAATTCCGCGATGATAATGATATTTTATTCTTAATGTTTTCGTAATCCTTTTAAGTACTAGCAAATATTCAAAACTCCTAACTCCTCCAGTAATTCGAAAAAAAATTATCTTCTTACGTCTAATTGCGTTGATTGACACCCTTTGAAAAGACTTTTTACCTAATACCTATCAAAAAATATAATAACAATATTAATGTGTAATAATGCATGCAATAATGATTAATTATTTTATTAATTAAGGTGAGTTGCATACATCTAATACTGGTTCGTCACCGATTTGTCATGCGTCATTATTATTGACTTTTGTTTCTAATTTTATTTTGTTACTTTACATGGTCTTCCAGGCTAACGTTGCGAAGTAGGAGCCGTTTAATAATTAGCATTATGGTGTGAACAGTCTTAAATAAGCAATTCAAAATGGTGTGCGAAAATCCAGCTTTTAATTTCGATTTTTGGAACGACATCAACCATGATTCTGTTGTGGAAGTCACTTGTTTAATGCCAAATAGTATTTCAATACCCTTAACAGTTTCAACGAGCACATCTTTGCACGAGTTAAAAGAGGTGTGTTGGTGATTGTATAGACATTTAAGTATTTAAATTTCACAACACAAAACAATGTTATTTTATAGGAATTATGGGAAGAGGCGGTCAAATATCCCTTGCACGGTATGTTGCACGACTCAAGCAGTTACAGTATATCTTATGTCAATGCTATGGCCCAACGTGAAATGCTTGTGGACGAGAATAAGAGACTGTGTGATGTACGGCCATTTTTAGCAGTCCTCAACATCGTAGAGCGTCAAGAAGATAAAGCGGACAATGTACTTAATGCCCAAATAAGTAGTCTCATTGGGAAAGGTATTCATCACTACTATTTTTTCATGGTTTAAAAAGTAAGTACAATGTATTAATCTATAGCATCGTGTTATTTATTTAGGTCTAATGGAATTTGATTCATTAAAAAGTTCAGAAGTAAATCAGTTTCGTGGAAAAATGAAAGCATTAGCTGATCAAATGCAAGCTAATCGAAGACGACAAAGTTGGTTAGAACGACTTTTGTATCAATTTGCACCACGCTTAGCCGCTTCTACTTTATCATCTAATGTCTTGCCTACTACAGTAACTAGGAGACTAAGAGATGATAATTTTTCAGTTGTAATAAAATTTGATAACACAGAGGTATATTTAAAAATTAAATGTGTACCTGTTATAGTATGACATAAATCAAAATATTTTTGTTTTATTTAGACTACGTTTACATTTAATGTGGGTCTTACAACAACACCCGATCAACTGATGATGCAAATACTAAATAAACGTTCAATGACATTAAAAACTAGAAATGAAAAGTGTTCAGATTTTACTCTAAAAGTGTGTGGCCGAGAGGAATACATTGTTGGTCCACATCCTTTAATAGATTTTGCCTACATACAAGATAGTTTGTCTCAAGATCTCAACCCCATTTTGATTGCTGTTTCCAAGTTTAACGTTCCAGGTAGTTAATTATTATTATTAATGTTACTGTCATTGTTAATCATAACCGATTGAATATTTTAGTTCCAGAAGAAGTTAAGAAAGACCAGACTGAATACATTGAGCAAAATAAGACTCGTTCTACATTAACATTACGTAAAAAGACTAAACACAAATTGTCATTTGATATTGATGAGCAATTTAAGTTCAAAGTGAACTATATTAGTAAATTAAACTGTGATGTTACCAGAACTGTTGAAGTTGGAATCGAAGCGGCTTTGTTTCACGGGGGTAAAGCGTTGTGCGAGTGTGTTAGGACGTCTGAAAAGATTGTTAACAATGGCGATTGTACATGGGATGAAGAACTAGCATTTGATATGAATATAGCTGACATACCGCGGATGGCTCGTTTATGTTTAGTAGTTTATGAAGTCTCCAAAACATCAAAAGGACTAAGAACTAGACGCATTAAAGAATCCAAACAAGTAAATCAAAATTATAATAAATAAATTATTGCTTGAACATTTTTATTTATATTATGATTTGTAGGAAATGTTTGTAACACCAATGGACTGGGTCAACACCACTGTGTATGACTTTAAAAATCAGTTGAAAAGTGGGTCAATTACGCTGTATATGTGGACATATGCTGATGATTTGCAAAATGAAGACTTGTTACACCCACTTGGTACTGTTGTGTCCAACCCAAATGTTGAACAAACAACAGCATTAACTATAACTTTTCATAGGTTAGCTATTAAATTGTTTTTAATAGTTTTATCTCAAAAACTAATATGACTTAAATTATTGTTAGTTATCAACCAGCTGAACATGTAATTGTGTATCCGAGTTTGGATAAATTGAGAGAGTATGCTGATAAAAAAGGAAAAGATGACTTAAAAGATCAAGCGGTTGGAGATTCTCAATCACTAAAAACTTATTTAGATCAAATAAAGTAAGATACAACATTAAATATTATTAATATTTGAATAGTAATATTCATTATTTTATTTTTTATTTATTTGTAGGACAATGGTCGAGCGTGGAGAACCTTTAGACGAAATGCATGAACAGGATCGAAAGAAACTGTGGCGGCATAGGTATCATATATTGCAATCAGTGCCTGGACTTTTAGCTAAACTTTTAGACTGTGTGGAATGGGGTATACGGTGGGAAGTAGCAGAAGCCACCTCATTGGTCTCCAGATGGCCTCTTTTAGGACCACAGCAAGCTTTAGAATTGCTAGACTATGCATATGCTGACCAAGTAGTTCGGAGTTTTGCCGTCAAATGCTTACAAATACTAAGGTAAGATGATATTCTCTAAAAATTAATAATCAACCAATAATAACTGAAACTTTGTGGTTTTAGTGATGAAGATCTTTCATTGTTTCTTTTACAACTGGTCCAAGCTCTGAAACATGAATCATATTTATGCTGTGATCTAGTTGAATTTTTGCTTACGAGAGCATTACAAAATCAAAAAATTGGCCATTACCTATTTTGGCATCTCAGGTATATAAATAATGACCATTTTTATTGATACACTTTCGTTGTGTCACTAGCATTATTGTTTTATTTATTAGATCAGAAATGCAAGTGGCGTCTGTGTCTGTACGCTTTGGCTTAATGTTGGAAGCATATTGTCGAGGGTCCATTGAACACATGAAAACATTAATAAGACAAATGGATTTTTTGGAAAAACTGAAAAAGACCACAGAATTAGTTAGACAGCGTCGTGACAAAGAAAAAGCTCGGTCTTTTTTACAAGAATATTTTCAAGAAGGACATTGCATTGAAGCTATGTCATCTGTGCATAGTCCTTTAGATCCCAGTTATAAGTGCAAAAGAGTTAGGTATGTTGATTTTGTACAGTTAATGGTTATAATATAATAGTACATAATATTGTCTTATCCAATGTAATATATAGAACTGAAAAGTGTCGAGTTATGGATAGCAAAATGAAACCTTTATGGATAGTTTTTGAAAATGATGATTCACATGGTGATGACATTTATGTTATATTTAAAAACGGTGACGATTTGAGGCAGGATATGCTTGCTTTACAAATGATACGTATTATGGACAAACTATGGAAAAATGAAGGGTTGGATTTGAGGTAAGTTCTAATATGTATAAAGAGAGGTTATAATACCTAAATTTTAAATTTAAGGAAAATTGTTTATTTTAATAGCATAAAAATAAATAATCATAATAGTTAGAACAGAAATAAGAATTTTAAAATATAGTTATTGATTACATTTTTCTTATATTATGAAGGAATAGTGTTTAAAAAATACTGAATATTCTTACTTCCATCACTATTTCTAATTATTATTTTTTGCCCAGGTCATTAGTTACACTGCTGATTGAATTACAACAATTGAATATTATAAACAATTAAATAATTTTTCTGTGATTTGAAAAAAAAATATGAAAATATACAAATTAAATTTAAAAATAACAAACATATTATTCAATAAACAATTTACAAATTATAGAACACAACTGTCAAACTAGATTTTAAATAAACTCATTTCTTACAAATATGAGTTGCATAAAGTTCTCAGCCCTGGACTATACACATATTATTGCATACTAGTATACCTGTATTTAATACACTGATGATCTTTGATTATATTATTGATTAATAATTATTGTATAATATGTTATATTATTGTTATTTGTTATTAACTTATAAGGCAACACTAACCCAAAACTGTTAGATGAAAAATGTATTTTAGTTTGGATATTTTATCTATAAATATTTTAACAAAATACCATAGTATATTTGATTTATCAATTTACCTAGAATTTAATTTATTTCAGGATGAATCCATACCAATGTATATCGACAGATAACCGTGTGGGTATGATAGAAGTGGTGTTGAATGCAGAAACCATAGCTAATATTCAAAAAGAAAAAGGAATGTTTTCAGCAACATCTGCTTTTAAAAAAGGATCATTATTAGGTATAATTATATAGAGAAATTTAATCTCCAAAAATGTAAATAATTTTTTTCTATGAAAACTTATCAGCATGGTTAAAAGACTACAATCAAACAGAACAGTCATTGCAAAAGGCAATCGAAGAATTTACTTTTTCATGTGCTGGCTATTGTGTGGCAACCTATGTGCTGGGTGTTGCTGATCGCCATTCTGACAATATTATGGTCAAAAAAACAGGTCAAGTATGTATATTTAAATATCATAACTCAAGGGTTATTTCTTTATTTATTTTATTATATTTGTTTATAGCTGTTTCATATTGATTTTGGTCACATTCTTGGTCATTTCAAAGAGAAATTTGGTTTCCGTCGTGAACGTGTACCATTTGTCTTGACCCATGACTTTGTACATGTGATTAATAAAGGCCAAACTAGAAAAGAGGCTCTCGAATTCCAAATGTTCCAGAATTATTGTGAAAAGGTATTTTAATACCTAATAAAAAGTGTTCAAACTAAATAAATAAGCTATATTGGTCATAAAATATGTTGTGTACATTTTTTTATTTCAGGCCTTTCTAATACTAAGACGGCATGGCTCATTAATACTTTCCCTTTTCGCAATGATGATTTCAACTGGTCTGCCTGAATTGGGTTCCGAAAAAGATCTCAACTATTTACGTGAGACACTTGTAATGGACCTATCAGAAAATGATGCTAAACTGCATTTCCGGTCAAAGTTTGAAGAAGCATTAGGAAATTCGTGGAAGACATCACTTAATTGGGCATCTCATAATTTAGCAAAAAACAACAAACAATGACAAAAGTTTCTAATTGGCTTGGAGCTGGCCATACTGCCGTAATTTCAGTTTGAGCTTATTAATACTGTGTTTTCCTATATAATAGTAGACAAATTGTATTTAAATTTTTAAACAAATGTTTAATTTGTAAATGGGAGAGAGAGACGTAATTGATATTATTATGGTTACCTCAGTACGATTTTTTCTAAGTACATAAGTGTATAAATTATTTTTAATACATTTAAAAACATGCAATATTAATATATTATATAAATTAATAATTTATTTATATTATTATCAATTATTATGATAGAATTATACCAATATAGATAAACATAATTCATTTAATTTGTGTAATATATTCAACATTGAATAAGATATTATCATGATGGAGTTTGATTAAAATAAATTACAAATGTCCACTGGACTTTTTTTCATGATAATATTATCATAAGTCCATAATTTTCAGGTTGAAAATAATAATTAAATAAATTATTGTTATATTTTACAAAATATAATGGTGCCTATCAAAATGATGAATCTGAACTTTTTAGCCTTTTAATAATACTTTTATTCTGTATATCTGTCTAAGTGTAACCTTTGTGGTTGATTAATTTTGTTTTTAAATTAAAGGTTAACATTTACTTTTTTATTATTATTCTTTTTTGACCATGGACATAATAGTATTATGTCTATGATTTTGACAGTAATATTTTTTATGTCAACTGATGGTGCCATCAGATTTTTTACTGGTACTATAATAGGCCACCATTAAGATGTTGTAACTAATACCAAAATATATCCTACTGTCTAATTTTTGTCAGCTAGTGATGAAGGGTTGGTCCCATTATTAATTTTTTTTTAAATTTCATTGTTTAAAAATATTTGGACATGGCTGAAATTCTAGAACCAATACCTATTAATTTTCAAATCAATAGATATAGTCATGACTTAATTATTATAGTCATTATATTAAATGTAAATCTTAATAAAATTTAGAATTGGTGAATTTAAAGTTGAATAGTCAATATATTATTATTATAGTGATTTAAATCATCATTTACCTGTTCCAAACAGTTTTATCTTATACATGTTCTTCAATTTTATCATGTCATATTTTTTGCAGAACTTAATTAAGTTAAGATTTGAAAGTTAGAATTATTAGGATTAGTGTTTTGAGGTAACTAGTGATGCACATTGCATAGCATACAAATAATTTTAGTCTGTAACAATCCTATCTTTTTTAGATGCTTTGTCATTTGATCCTTCAACACCTGAAATGTCTTCATTGTCCCCCTCCCTTATTTGTACCTACTTTACTATTTTATGCACTTTTTCCAAGGCCAATGATTCTAGTTGGTCTAGTAATCGGCATTCTTATTGGCAAGTTAAACTATTAGTTATACACTTATAAACTTTTAACCACCAGCAGAGCAAACATTGATCTCATTTTCAAATCTTGTAATTCTCATTTTGAAATTTGAAATAAATTTTATTTTGAGCGATATTTAAAGAAAGGGAATACTCATTATTTGTGTGATACTGTAGCTCGAGCTTATGACACAAAATATTCTGTGCTTATGATATAATAATTAATTGATAAATTAATAAGTTCATTATGTTATCATTATGCTGTAGCTGACAAGTTTGCGCTTAGATCATATTATTTATTTAATAATAAATTAACAATCGTCTGCTGCAGTGCTGCACAGTTTTCTTATCAGAGCGATAACAATATTATGAATTTTATTTTTTACATACCTTCTTTGTCTGATAACTGATATCGAAAATTTGAATAGTTCAATTTTTTTAAGTGAAAATGTATTTTTAATCAATCTCAGTGATCTTACTGATTACGGTTTCCATCGTTTAGAATTCAACATTTCCAAATAACGAGAACTTCATAATATATGTTTACGTGATATCAACATGGGTGATGTTCAATGGCCGTGGCAATACAGTTTCCCACCGTTCTTCACGTAAGTTTGATAAGTATCCAAATACTAAAATATCTATATAATGTCAGGTCCATTTGCACTTACTATTGATCGATTATGGTAAACAGGATCCAGCCAAACGCTGAGACGAGACAGAAGCAATTAGACGCTTGGAGGACGTTGCTATTGGATTACTGTCGCACACAGAAAGTCTGTGTTATTGATGTGCGGGAAGGAGATCAATTGCCTGTTTTTAACAATACCACCATATCCAGTAAGTGTACAAATTGTTTCTCTAAAATCCGAACAACGGAGCTGTTGGAGCTATAGCACTCGAAGGCCTTAAAATCTAGACCCAATTGCCAATAAGCTATAGTGATTTATTTCATCCTTTTTTTACTCTTAATAGGTATGTGTTGTTATACTAGGCTTCAGTTAAATACCTGTATTGTTATTTGTTGTATTCCATTCTATTGACAAACTTAACAAAAAATTACAATCGCATTGAAATTTGAAACAAATGAAAAAATAAATTTAAATGTTTCTAATAACTTCTATAGTTTTAAAATGTTATAATAAAATATAACCAATTACCTACCTACATTTTCAACCTCTCTTACTTTTAAGTTATGAGTCACATTACTGTGCTTTTATCAAATAATTCTGTTTTTGGTACATTTCATGCCTATGTAGTTTCTGCATGAACTCGTACAATTATACTTATGATATTTATACATTCAGAGTTAAAATGTTTTTATTTTTATAAAACATTAACAAAATGTCAAATTAGTCTACCAATTTCAGTGACATAGTTATATGTATCCACTCCATATTATGTTGGTAATAGGTGACTCCAAAGACATAATATTTAAGAACTCAATAATATTACGGTGGGGAAATAGTATTAGTAGAAATATACAGTTATAGTAGTAGATTAGAAAATTATTATTTAGTATCTTTTTTTTAGTTTTGGGAAATTGTGACAATATAGAATAAAGTACCAAGGTAATAATATTTTATATGAGTGACTTAGTTGATAAAATATGATATAATAATATAAAAAAAGTATTTTTCAAAGCGTATTAATTTCCACAAATGTATACAATTATGCGACCGTTATATTATTATCCAACCAAGTCCAATGACTACAAGTCCCAGATGCAGACTTTTAGTAAATATACTTGGTTTTTAATTAAAAATAGTTTGATTATATTTTACTTGATTGATTTCACTTAGAGTTAGTCAAATTTGATTTATGTATGTATATAGAATTTTTGTATAAATGCCATAGAAAAAGTTACTAATGCATGTTGGGATGAAAAATAAACAGAAATAAAAAAAACTATAAAATTTAATACTAGTCTGGGTTTATCTGCTATAACTGTTGAGTCAATTTTCATTTGCTGGTTTTGTTTTGTGGACTTGCCTAGTAGATCTCCATCAGAAAATAATGTTTAAATAATTATTTTTTCTTAAAAGTTATCAAGATTTTATTAATAAAAATAACATTTTGTTTAAAAGACTAATGTACCTATCTTGTATCTTTACTACTTTCACAATATATCTTCTATCTTGTTTTTTTTATCTAGATATACTATATTAATATGATGTATCAATTATACTTTTTTTTAGTATATTATCCAATCCTGATGGATGGTATTATCTACTTGCAACCAAGTTCAAGGGGATAGCTAGTGAGCTATAAATCTATAATATTATACACATAGTTATTGTGTTTATGTAATACGCATTGCCGTATTTAGGGTGGCTAATTTTTTTATATTTTCAATATTTAATGATATATATCCTAATGAGGTCGTTTTTATTTTATTGTCCCCTGGTGTCAAATTCTTAAATACGGCCCTGGTAATATGCGTATTTTATGAAATGGATAAAGGTACATGAATAATTTTGACTTCATCCATGAATTTTTTTCAATATTGTGTCAACAACAATGATAGTAGCCTGTATGTTGGTATTATTTCAAATCAAACAAAATATTCATTTTTTTTTTCCGAAATTAGTAACTTTAAGGTCGCTTATAAATAATAACAATGTCATTTTTCAATGAAATTTGTATGAAATGCGGAAATAGTTGGGATTGAAATGTTATTATATTGTTTCAAACAAGTTCTGCTAGTCAACAACTAAAGTCAATATATCTAGACATGAATTAATCTGCTCTTAAATCATTAAACACATGTAAATATGAAATACAACAAATAAGATCACAGCTTCCCTCGCTTCTTGTTTTTACCTAACTATCTAAGAAATTATAATTTTCATGTTTTATTTTGGTTTTCGCAAAAGCATTACCATTATTTCATTCAATAGGTATCAGATTATCCGCGTTGGCTCATTAATATAGTCGTATAGTCGATGTTCGTATTATTGTATTCTTTATTTATTTCATTTGGAGTTTTTGCGATAAATCATGTTTCCATGTGTCTACCTAGGTATACGGAAAATAGATAGGTAATAACCATTTTAAGTGCATACATTTTATTGCGATTAGTGTTTTGATTATCTCTTATTATGTTATTAATTTTTGTTATACTTGATGCTGTTACTTAGCACTCAGCAGCCATTACCAAATTATTCGGTTATACACTTAAAAACGATCATATTTACCTGTATAGTGCAATAGTGCATAATATAGCTTTCGTCTCGTAGGAATTCGCTCAATTTTTCGCTGACTATTTTTTCAAGTGGGTAATACTCGTGAAATATGTTGTCCTTTGCATAATCTTCACTCAATAATTGAAAAGTATAGTATTGTGTTTTAATGAACAATGTTTGTGTTTATATTTTTACAGTTCGCTTTTTTCGTGAAGTATGCATGGGTGATTCACCAAGCATGCTCACCCTCATTTTTCCTTAAATAATGAATTTATTCAAATTCTTGATTTTTTTTGTACTACTTAAGAAGTGTCCTGTGGTGATACAAACTTCTGTTTTTAAAATGAGAACCCCTTCTTTTGATGTAAATTAATTAGTGGATAATTTTTTGAAAATGTTGATGTACTACATTCAAAATTCGAATGAGTAGTTCCTTAGTTACTTATTAAAATGTTTGTATCAAGGGTAAATAGTCCTTAAAACTGGTTTTACATAAATATAAAATAGACGTAAAATTGGATCTAGTATTTACTATACTTGGGCGATTTTTACAAATTATTAATATAGATAGATTAATATAAATGACTACAATTTTCCAATCACCATAGCCCCTATAACTTATAAATGTATTACTATAAGGACCTTTTATCCTTAGAACTCAAAATTAAATAACTCAAAAACTAGTAGTATGAATTTTGATTTTGATACGTCAACAATTTCAGAAAAATGATCTACTCGAGGATCTACTGTATAATGTATAGTTGAACTGGTGTTCTCATTTGAAAAACAGAAGTTTTTTTCTACACAAGGCAGAAAGTATCAGTAATTTAAAAATATGGTCTTAAAGTATATTTCAAAATTAAAAAAAAATCAGATTTTGAATAACTGTATTATTGAAGGAGAAAAAATGGGTGAGTATGCTTGGTGAATCAGCCTGTACACATATATATATATATATATGTATAGGTATATCAATGCTCTTAAAACTGATTGAAATCATTGGCTGCACTCGTCCATTAAGCAATTAACTGCTTTATTGACTCAATTTTGAATTTTGCAATACTACAAACTATTTATTTAGTTAATGTTGCATTAAACCCACAGCTATATAATTGAATAGGTATAAGTAACCATTTTATTCTGTTTGAATATACCTACTTAAAATACGTATAGAAATAAATATAGTTCAATAAAATCTCCAGCATGTATATAATATTATAGGTAGGTACTAGGTACCTAAGCGTATGATGTAATTATTTGACATATTTAAGTATTTACTACGAAAAAAATAGAATATCAATAATTAGTAATAATTTCGAATTGCTACTAATTATACAATATGTATAAATGAGTTCGAATGAGTCGTATTACTGCCTAACAAACCCCGGCCGTGTACGGCGCAGGCACATATATCGTTAAAATGTGACAAAAGTAATTTATACTTCAGAAACACCCATAATATTCTTTACAATAAATGACTGGCCTTTTATTTTATCTTCTCCAATTTATGACAATTTTGTCTTTTGAAAATGTTTTCTTTTTCATCTTTAATGGGTAACCTATCTAACACTTATAACTGAAATAACAACTGGTACGTCACGTACTCGCTCGTATGCGAATATTGTATAATATTTTCTCTTTCACTGCAATAATTACTGTCAGCAATTAATTGTATGATAGTTTATATATTATGTATTAATAAAATTATTTTTCGTCTTCAGGAAAACTGTCATCCGAAGCGATCATGACGGTTTTAGGCGTTCTACAGAAGACAGGAAACGCCGAACCACTTGACAAGAATAGAACAAGGTACACAGATTTTAATATTAGGTACACAACATGGGGTGATACCTATAATAAACTAGTTAGAAAAACTTTTAGCATACAAATTTGGTTTCTTTTTTTGTTAACTAATAATTGGTTTATCGTGAACAACATTCCATCAATTCTGGGCTCATATTAGTAGTAGATCAATTTGCTGATTTGTTTGATTCACGTTGTTGGTGTGCATACGAGCATATGGAAGGTCATCTCTATGACAGTGTAGCTATATATAATATTACTTACCCTGCTCTTCACGTCGTGTGTCGAAAATGTTTAACGAAAAAAAAATCCTAAATGATCCTCCTTTTGAGAATTGGATTATTCGACACACCATACTTGAATGTTTTGGCCGGTCCCTCTTTGTACGAAATTCTCTAGATTCCAAATCATCGTGACACGATAAAACGCTCGTTGGAATTTCGAGCGCAAAGCAATACAAATGCCTATCGCTTGGACTTTTAAGAGAGGAAAGTCAATTATTTATATCGCGAACGAGTCTTGCCCACTACCATACAAGTACCTATTAAATAGCTCACAAATATTAATTATAATTAGTGATGATGCTTTGCATAGTGTATAGACACTTGAACGCGTTGTTTGTCATTAAAAAAACTATGTCATTTTTAGGTGGAATGTTTATTGGCACACGTTGGACGAATGGGCGTCGATAGTGTACAAATGGGCTCAGGACAACGCCATGCTCAACACTGTGTGTACGTTCTACGAGATAGCCAGCGATAGTGGCGGTAATATAATATTATAATCAAATAATTTAGGTAAGCGCGGGTGGGGTCATGGTCCGAGCTGCACATTAAAAGTGTTATATAATGATAGACCATAGCCCCTCCCCCCTAACTGCAGACCTTGTTTATTTTAGTCTAGACTACAATATTTTAATAAAAATAATTCTTTTTCAAAAACCTTTAAGTCCCCCCCCCCTCTTATCATACCAAATTCCTGGCTACGCCACTGTGTTAGATAGTATTATAATGTATTATATTATAACGCCAGGTTTAAGACTTTTTGTTAGATACAATGTATACTAATATGAAAATATTATATATAATACAGTGACGAAACGAAATTAAAATGTCTCACAAGCAAACATAATCACCTTAGACATTTGGACCTGTCAGAGGCCTAATTCATTTAAAAAAACCACCGCGGGAATAAGCAACCTATTATAACCTAATCGCTACAATCGCCTTCGTCTTGTCACTGAATATAGTGTTATGTTGTAGAGCTTAAGATTTGCATGCGGTCGTTTGTTCTCCGCCAAAGTACAAGTATTACCTAGTTTTGATTTTTTTTTCTTTTTGTCGACCATAGAACTGAACGGTATTGACGACGGCGTGCTGACCAAAGCGTTAAGGATATTGGAGAGACGGCAACAGGCGGAAATACTCACGCTGGACGGAGGATCGGGCGTGAAATTTTTCTCGTAAACCAACCTGAAACTCCGGTACCAGCTGCCATGTACCACACGGTACAAGTAATATATTGTACCTAAACAATATGCCGTATGTATCTGTGTGTGCGACGATATCATAAGTACCTATATATTGTAAAGTATGCAGTGAAGCATTATATATTATTGCGTTATGTAGATAATGTAATATGCATACGATAATAATAAGATAGGTAATATAAGACTAGTGTATATAATGATCGATCATGTTTATTTAATTTTTCTTGTTTATCCATCGATTAATTAAAAAAAAAAAAAATAACAAACCACTTTTCGCTATGTGTTTGAGTTTACAAAATGGGACTCACTAATATGTATATATATATTATGTAATCGTATAATAATTAATTAAATATATTTAAAAACAAAAAAATCACAGTTAAATAATAAAAACTATATTTATCTAACGAAATGTTACACATACATATGTTTATCATATTTTTATACAATCTTGATGACGAATAAATGGTAATTGGTTTTCACAACATTGTCTTGTAAACCGAGATGCGATTGTGTCTGTGTACACATTCGTTAGAAGAATGTGCGTTTTTTTAGAGAAAAAACAATGTACAGTTTTCGAATAAAACAAATCCAATACGCTTATCACTATCTGCTAAGCTTATAACTGGTTCCTTTATATGTACATATATAATAAATTAATTTTTATATAATATCCAATTAAAAACACGATTTCTTTGATATATAATAAGACTTTAAGCTTACAAAATATCTTCAATATATATAACGGAACTATAGTATATATAATTAAATATAGTTAGCTACTAAATTGACTACTCAACAGTAATGGCGCTAAAATAAATATATATATTTACATATATTGTAAATTCCTTACAATTACAATAATTATATAGTATTACTTTTCCAAACAAACCAGAAGGGACAATAATTTACCGATTAAAATAATTGAACAACGAGCGAACTGATGCAGATCAAAGGATTCCTACTTTTGAGCAACAAACAATAATAAATTTAAAACAACTCAATTCATAATTTTTGGCACGTACACCTCAGTCGTTAAAGGCAAACCGTATAGCTTAAATAAAATATTATTTTCTTTTTTACACAAACATTAATAATATAACTTAAAAAAAATATACAATAGGAACTGTTTCATTTAAATATTGGCGTGAGGAATAATTATATTATTACATGTGTACGAAAAACGCTGGGAAGACTCTGAACAAAGTTATACAACATAAAATTAATATTAATAATAAAAGTAATAAAAGAAAAAAAGAGAAAGAAAAACACGGAGAAGATAATATTATACGTCGTTCGATAAGTTGAACACTATTTGAGCGCAGTTGCGCATGTAATTGGTAACTCGCCAGAACTTTCGTAGTGGGCTGCGCACAAATTGCGCTCCTACGTGAACAACGGGATTTGTAATTTGTTTATTTTTATTTTTTCATTGACTAGTGTTGTGTGCAGAGAAACTATAAACGGTCTATACTTTAGACGTACTCGTTGGTGCCAGGACGAGTCAACGGCTCTTCGGCCTGCAAAAAAATAAAATACACAAATCAAATAAACAACGCGTAGGTAGGTATGAAAAACACCGTCATCACGTGTGTCGCGTATACTTATTATGTAAATATAAAAATCGCACATGTGAAACGACACTATTATAATATACTAATATATACTATACTACTACTACTATATATATAGTCTATATTATATAGTACTATAACATGAATGAAAGCGTATAGTGTACATTTATAACATCACATTTTAATATTATTGTTCGGTGGACTTACCGAGTTGTCGTTAAAGAACTAACACGCAGCGTGTAAAAATGCAAAAAAATTAAGAGCAGAAAAGATCGAATGTAGCTTAACGGTGTTGCATCAACGATAATACATAATATTGAGTAGGTACTTTGCTGGGACTTTTTGGTTGGGGGTGGTTGTGTTGGAGCCGGGGGTGATCAGTGACGGGCAAGTGTTTTCGGGGGTATTTAAATGATAACGTTGAAGTTTACCTCCTCGCCGACGGATGTGGGGTATACCCTCGCTGGCTGGTACTGACTCTTCTCCAGCGTGAACTGGTCTTCGGTCGTTTTCCTGTAGATGGGGTTGTCGAAGTTCATGCTGGTCACATTGCGGTGCAAATAGTGCCGGTACAACAGGAAAGCGCCCTGGAACATAATTTACAAGTCGATCATACATTATTAGAACGTATTAGACTTCACGTTAAGTGATGACGTGTGAGGCGAGTATACCGCGGTAACTGTATATTATATGATATAGCCGAGGTACCGCGGTATACCGAACCTGACAGTCCGAAGGGGTCAGAAAGGGTGTTGTTGGACGGGATGAGGGCTCACTCACCAGGGCTGCGAGAGTGATCAATAGCGAACCGGAGAATATTATAATGGCGGCTATAAGGCCGCTGTCCTCTTGTTCGCTGTGGTCGTTGACGTTTATTTCCGTCATCGTTCTGTTTGTATCTGCAACGAGAGTGAACGGGCGTTAGGACGTATTGCCAACGGGCATATGGGGAATCACAAACAGCATGATGATTTATAATATACTATGTGTAATGTATACAATTATATATATATGTATAGAATGAAGTCAGTCAATATAATATGATCGTAAAAAATATTATATATGACCTGCACCGCCACCAAAAGAAACACATAAATAATAATAGAAATATTATGTAATATTAATTATAGTGCACTAAAGCAGCCGTGATGACGACGGACACGTGTAGGAACATATAAATAACTATAACAGATCGAAGTAAATTTATATAATTTACTGGTACAATAATATATCGTCGGCAGTCGTATTGTATCATAAAAGGCAGGAATTGCATACAATTGATTGCATTTGTAAATTAAAATTAAAAAATGATGTGCATAAGGTTGATCGCATTGGTATTGTAATAATACAACATAATCTTTAAAAAACTGTGCCCATAACCGTAGTATACATAAAATATAATACAATAGCTGATTATAGGTACGTGTATGGTGTATACTGTATAGTAGGTACACACACGACGAGCGAATAATTGACAGGCGAGAAATCTCTGGCCGGCATCATAGTAATAATATGAGGATTTCTGATGACTGACGGTACGCGCGTTTTGGACATGATGAAAAATAATTTACATCTCTGGACGTATAATACACATAATTATTGTACAAATACCACAAATACCAAATTATACGTACAGCCGACTACGATGAAAAGCCGCCCATACAAAGGATGAGACGCGTTGCATATCGTACAAAAGCACTTAGGTAAGTACTTACCTTTTTTTTTTCGCCGCAAACAACGGAAACAGTACACCGATGCAAAACAAACTATATACCTAATATTATTCTATCGTAAATAATTTGTTATACTGTCGAAGTTATATTATAATGATGTTATTATTTTAATTGCAGTATATCGCCGTCGTCGTTTCAATTACGCGCGTAGGTATCACTCAAAAATCAAACGAAATGCGACAGATAGATTATTAATATAATATAATATTGTTGACGATGATTTCGTTGGATGCGCACACCACGACTAGGACGGAAAGAATACACCAACTGCGGGCGAGGCGATCGTATATATAATGCGTTTAACACAACGACAACATTAATATTATGTATAATGTAATCGTATATAGTACTGCACGCGAGCGCGCCTCATCAGCCTCGTCAAGGACTCCTGCACGAGCGTTCGGTTTTTATAATTTTACTTCCCGATGCTGATTCCAAGGGCAAACAATAAATAGTGATATTATATTATACTAATATAGTTTCTATATGTTCTCTCTCTCTCTCTCTCTCTCTCTCTCTCTCTGTTGCAGATGTTTTCGAATAGGTAACTCATACCTCGCCTCTATTCCGAATAAATTATACCATCTTGGACGTTACGAGAGTAATATTAATACAGTGTTGGTGTATTATAATATTATATTATTATTATATTATGTATTCTTATTATTATTAGTTCTACTAATGCACCACCACCTGCAAATACGCGTAAGTATATAATATTATATCTATCGTGTGTACAACGATCGATTTGAGGAATTATTGCAATCCATAACAACAATATTATTATTATTTCATGGCGTATACCTAGACAGCGTCTCTTGGACCGTTTTGGGAGACGAGCGGAGAAATGACATCGCGCCTGCAGCGGCGTCGTTTCGTTTCTATTTCGGTATAATGCGTGCGACGTATATTATAAGTTATGCATATGGGTGCTGTGCGTGCTCATGCATTTTCAGAAGTGCGACTACGGTCTGTGACGTATACCTATATACTATACATTATATTATATGTTGTTATTATTTTTAAAAGTGTTTATACGTATGTTTTATGAACGGGACATAACGCCGAACGAAGCCAGACTCGATACCTACACAGGTCACAGACTCCCGCAGTTCTGCCAAGTAGGCACACATTATAGTGCTGTAGACTATATTCAAAGTGTAGTATAGAGAAAATCGGTTTTTAATTTAACAAATATACACTATAAATATTAATAATGGTATGAAATATTGCGTGTTCGATTTCGTTCGCACGATAGTAGTTAATATACTACAATATAATATTATAATTATTGTGTGAACTTAAGAATTATAGCTTGTCTACACGGTAAATACTAAATACAACTAAATACGGCGTATTAAAATAGCGTGTTAGCCGTGTGCATGTTAATTACGTCCTTGCAGCTACAATCTGCTGGTTCTAATGTAGGTACCTATAGCTATTACGTAGAGCTTATGATAATGTAATATTATTAAATTCAAATAAGTAAGCAGAGGTTTTTTGTGGTTCTCTTAGTTATTAATAATTATAATTTTCTTAATTGTTGTATTATAGACAGCAAAATGATTTTCTCAATAATTCTTCAAAAATATATTGTAGGTAACTACCTACCAGCCCTATATTACTTCATTATTTCCCATTTATTACTTGTAATGTTCGATCCTAAACGGTTTTCGATTTTTAACGGTCGCCGAGCAGACAAAACTTATATGACGTATGATCCAATCAAATCAATCAATGTTCGATTTACATAAAGGTATATGCTGTGGGAGAGTTCTTTGAACCTAATGACAATAAATGAAATCCTGATTTATAGTTGACGTTTTATTTTATCATACATTTGAACGAATAAGTTTATAATTTTATAATTGGGTTTAACTATCATATTATTGGGTTCTTATTTAAATACATATTTTGAACTGGGGCAAGTCATATTAATATGATATCAAACGCGATTTCTTACTATAAAAATCTAATTCATCAAGTTTTGAAAAGAAAAAAATCGATGCTAACAACATGTAAATTATTGAACAACAAATCATCTAGATGGAATTCACTTATTTAACATTCTAAATTATAGTTTATTACCGCACAATAATAAGTATATACTTTTCAAATATTTCAAAGTTACTTTTTATAAGCTCAAAGTTTTAAGTGAATTCTTTAAATGCGAAAAGAATATAATTTCTTTTTTACTTTAACGGAAAATAAAATGACCCTCGAGGTGATGAAAATAAATAAGGCTTAACGGTGAGAGAGATCACGAGATATTAACACGCATTTATTACTTTCTCGCGACCCGCAAAGTTTTCTGATTGTTCGGGAGGATGTGGGCCGACAGAGAGATAAATAGGTATCTATCCTAAAAAACTCATAAAACAAAACCCACAGCAATATTGTCGCATATTGTTCAGTATAATAATATATAGTAGGTACTATGGTGTAGTCTGCAGTTATTATTGTCACGTATTTGGTTAGGAGGAAAATATAAAGTTTTTATTTTTTGAAAATTGCATTGATGTGGCAAACTTTTAGCGGCAGCGAATAAGCGTACACAAAACACTTTCAGCCGTTCAATTTCCGATTTAAAACGTATTGTGAAAACCCAAACCCACCGGCGCGACGCAGCACAACGTTAAATGTGCGAATTTATTTCGATCCGCGGTCTTCCTTAATGCCATCGGTTTCGTTTAAACCGGATAGTATTAAATACATTATAGATAATAAAAATGTAATATTTTTAAGTGGTAAACGAGAAAAACGACGTGATACGCGTGTAGTATAATGTATAGAGACAGGCGAAGAGAACACAAAAATATACAAGGTACAACCAACCACCGCAAGCGTGAGTATATTATAACATATAATATGTATATTGTACACATACACAGGCATGAGCAAATGAAATATTTTGAATACATTTTATAAGAAAAAACGTAAATTTGCACTCAACAAATTTTCTTTTTTTTAAAAATGTTTCCATTTAAATAGTATCCAATATGTAGGTATCTATATTAATATATTATTTATTTATTGTTTTAGTCTATCATGGTGGAATACAAATAAATACAATCTTTTCTTAAAAGTTGTGTAGGCAAACTTTTTTATTTTGTTAAAAACTATGTGATATGTTTCTTTTGCAACTGTAAAAGCAGAACTTTATTTGTTTTATATTAGTAAAAGTTGGAACCTAATATGATTCTTTTCGAGAAAATTATTTACAGATAGGTATTTAATCTTTTTTGAAATACGTATTTAGTATTTTAGACACTTAGAATATGTATTTATTTTATATTTGAAATATATGAATAGTAAAACATGTTGCTCATTCCTGTACCATTTATAAATATACATATTATATTATTATAATAGAAGTTTTGCACAGAAGAAAGAAGAAGATATACATAGATATGTACACAGGTTTCGTCCACGGATATTGATATATGTACTCACTTATCAGCGTAATATTGAATTTTTTATAAAGTCTGGTTTTGTTGTGTTTCGGTAAAACCGTTGAATTCTTAGCTGTAAAATTGTTCAACCAAAAAACAAAAGACGGTGAAAAACAAAGACAAAAAATAAAAAAAACGATCAAAATACAAAACGTAATAATATAACTAATAATATAGGTAACTATCATCACAACAATGTCCACTCGGAAGAAAAATCAATCAAATATTATTATGATTAGGTAGTGTTGCAAAAGAGCTTTTCATAAAAACAAAATAAATATGGTTGAATAAAACATTACCGTTACCGCAGTCTTGGCGGTCGCAGAATCAAGTGTGTGTACACGGTGCGACGAATAATATAAAGGTACTTATGTCGCATCGCGAATAGTACAAATTAAAAAAATATTATGTAATCATAGAAGTTACGGCGCTTACCTTCTTCGGCGCACATCAGACCGTCGGACATCAGCATCAGACCGTTGGGACAAGAGCACGAAATTTTCGGTGACTTGCTGTTGATTTGCGGTGCCGGCAGGCACAGATGGGAACAGTGGCCGTTGACGGCGGCGCAGTAGTTCACGCCGTCGGGTTGCCTGTACGGATGGTAAACGTGCACCACCATCGGGTTCTGAGTCTGAAACGGCAACAATGCATAACATTGTGAGTTTGTGCACACATAATTGATACAAAAGGTCACCGCGACGGTCGTTTAATAATATGCTCATGCGATTTGTAGTCGCGACATTTGCAGCACAGTCAAATCTACCTCCGAGACTTTTGAGCGGCAGTCGTGACACGTAGTACCTACAGTATAAAATAATAAAATACCAATGCAAAAGGAGAGGGCGTGCAGTGGGAGAGAAACTCTGCCCATAACCTCCCCCACCACAGACATTCGTCAAGAGGCGTTCGGCTTTGACGGCTATTTTGAGTTCGCCACTCCACCGAGTACAAATTCAACCATCGGAAGCTCAAAAAAAACTCATGCTTACTGCAGTAACAAATCTATGTTTACTAGGAAAACAAAACAATCAACACAAACTCTATAATATTATTCGTTGATCGCGTCGATCTCGACTATATTCTGCAACGATCTCAAATTCAAACGACTTGTATTATTACAGTCTATACACACATAATATTTATTTATTTTTCTTCTGTCATTACTCATTACCGCTTGCATATAGGTTAGGTTCCTCTATAGCGGGATCTTGTGTGGAAAAACTTTGCACACATTTCCGTCGTAGTGAGAAAATAGTAGGTATAGTATACAATATATAGTCCATAATCGGAGCAACTACGCTGCAGCGACGGATGGTCGTATGTCGGTTTTGACCATTTTTGATGTATTAAAAACAGAAATTATATAATATGTACCATGTGTAGGGCGGTGACCGTTGTTATGTTGGAACCGTTAAACTTGTTGGCCTTGATTATCGCCTTCTGGTTCCAATCGGACCAATACAGGGAGTCCTCGAACGTGGATATGCTGAACGGGTGCGGTAACCAGATGGGGCTGAATAGAACCAGGCGCCGTTGGCTGCCGTCGAAGTTGCACGACGAAATGGTGTGGAGCTTGGCGTCTACCCAGTACAGCCGCTTGGATACTAGGTCCAGGGTGATGCCGTTCGGCCATTTCACGTCGAACGAGGCAATCACCTCCCGGTGCGTGCCGTCCATGCCGGCCCGTTCGATCTTTGCGTTGCTGCCCCAGTCGCTCCAATACAGCCACCTGCCAACGGACGAGCGTTTGTTTT
>PVMI01035866.1:12303-37658 GCA_008528875.1 Aulacorthum solani | reverse complement strand
GCCACCAGATACTTAATGTTAAAATTAAAAGGCTGGTAATGTAATACTATAAAAACCCAAAATAATAAGTCCAAAAAAATATTTGTTTGCCCTAAACATAGTCAAAATAATGCACTTATACAATTCACTTAATTTTTTCAAAAATATTTTGAAAAATAATTTATTTTCATTTATGTTTTGCCGCCATCTAATTCATCTTGATTTTAACGTCACATATTATGGATCCGTTTGAAAAATTACAGTTATTAATATTTGTTGAGGTAAGAACCTTGTTACACTTTATAATGTCACTTATTTAAGTGAAGATCTTAAAATTAAATTTAAAAAAATCGATTTTAGGATTAAATGCCCTAAAAAGCTCTACAAAATAGAAATAAAAATACCATTAAGTTGAAAATTGTCAAAAAACTGCAAAATAAATACTTTTTGTCCTGATTCAAAAATACACGAAATTTATATGTTATACGACTATTAGCTAGATTTGGAAGACAATGCACAGTGCACCATTTCTGTTACTATACTTTGGCAGATAGCTGAGCTATAATAAAGGGTTCGATCAATCGTAGACCTACTTATAAATATGGATACGTAATACGTATTTATATAATCGCAATATGACATCCGATCTCTAATCATATATTGTTATTATTTATTATTAATGAATAATATGTGCATCGTGATGTCACACAAAATATAGAGTCTGAAAAGAGAGGAATTATATAATATTATAATTTTGACGTTGGCAGTGGTGTGTGTGTGTGTGTGTGTGTGTGTGTGGCGTGTGTGTGTGTGTGTGTGTTTGTAGCTTCGTTCGGCGTCGGCGACGGCGCTCGGGGGTGGGCGAAATGTCGACGTGACGCGCCGACCGAGACGTGAATGCCTATAGTACGGTGCAGTCCCGCGCGCGCCGGCTCCTTTGCCGCGTCTCTACCGGTGTCCGTCGTCCGTACAGTGTGCGGCGTATAATATTATTATCATTGCTGTAAACCGAAATTCTGTCGTGGACGATATTCAACACTAATTTTGTACTTGAAATATTACAGGTACTGGGGTACCTATTGTTGGTACATGCGTTGCGGACGAGAATTTGGATAATATATATGGATCGAGGTAAGGAAAAATACAATATAATAGAAAAATCATAAAAATAATAAGTACCTACCTAATATATTATTGTAGTTAATAAAAACCTGTATAAACAACATTTCATAATTAATATTGCAATCGACGAGGCGGTTACAAAGTTAAACCCGATTTATTAGAATATGTGTCTCAAATTGACTAACGGGCGTACAAAATAAATACATTCGTGTACAGTTAAAACGTGACGGTGCCTTATAGATTATAATATTGCCTAGTACAGACTAGTAGAGAACCTATATTGTATACTTATATACATTATACGAACGTGTTTTCCTCGACATTTGGAAAGGTAAGCACATCTTAATAATAATTCAGCTCATCAATTATCTGTAAGAAAACGATTTAAATAGTGTAATAATGCATTTGGTATACTTCAAATAAATTTTTTTTCTTTTCTTTATTTTTTTTTTTTTAATTAATCTATTTTATCTGCGGGTTTTAAAGATTGTAGGTACCTATATATTATTAATCTTAAAGTTCTCACGAAATCTAAAATGTACAGAACGTTTAAGATACATTAATATGACTTAATATTATAGTGCGTATTACCTTAATTTGGTAGATATATAATACATTAAGTGGCAGGTAGTTATTATATTTACTCATAAAAGCTTTTGAGACTTTAACATCTGAAAAAAATTATAAAAGATAAATTTTAGAAAGTTAAGAAATATTATGAAATATTGAGAAAACAATATTATTATATTGTATCGAGTATAGTATATTAAAATATATTAATATATTTTTCCATATTACACAAGCGGGAAATATTTAATTCAGAACAATTTAATAAATAAATTTTGTATAAGTCAACACATTCAAATTAAAGTCAATACAAGTCAACAAATTAAAATGTAATTTTTCGCTGAAATTTCTACATTATATTATGAAATTATGTAGGTAGATACTTTACTACTATTAGTACTTACAAGTGTTACAACTACTAATAAATGTTATGACTAGATAACATATACGCTATTCATTTTAAATATGTAAACTGTTAAATATAAAATACATAACCAAACGTCCATGCCTAACTATACAATTTATGATTTAAACTCTCAAGTGTCTTGTATACTAGACTGTGACTATACGGTCATGTTATAATAATAAACTGAAATATTAAAATATAATTTAAAATTTACGTTGTATGATTTTTATAAATTATGATTAAATAACAAAGTATTATTATTTTGGATTCTTAGTACCTAATGAAGATTTTGTGTTATTTTTGTTTGATTTATTTTCTGCATAGACTTAACAATTTTAAACTTATAAATGATGCCATAATGGTAATAATTTTATTATAATAAAATATTAAGGTCTCAATGATCAAGCTTCAATACAAAATTGCTTAACACTTAAATATGAGTTATTACTTATTAGTTTATTGTAAACTATTGTAATTTGTAATGAAGGTACCTATTGATTTTCACCATAATTTCAAATATATGATTTTATCTGGAAAATATTCTGATTATTGAGTTTTTTGATTTAAAATAATATTGTCGAAAACCGGATACATATTGTGTGTAAGGAAATCATCAATTTTTTTAGTCAATATTTTCAAATCTAAAATTTTCAGTAAGCAACGAAATAACTATTGATTCTATTTCCTTTGGATATTCAAATAAACATCCCCCATTTTTGTTTGTATAGTTAGATATTCAAATACCATATCATAACTTTTTAACATGGAGGTGCTAAGAGGACTTCCTATTTCAACAACAGGGGTGACGATAATTACAAGGGTGTCTGTGAAGTATAATAATATTCGTTTTAGTTGCACTATTTCGGGTTCTCACTCCCTCTTTCAGTTTTTTGTTGTTTATATTATGGTTATTAAAATGTCCACACCCGCCGATGACACACTCGATAATATGTTTTCTCCATTGTTTCACGCCTACAAATACATAAATCTTTAAGGCCTAAATAGCATCACATGATGAAACTTTCTTGATAATCTACATTCTACGTAATATATCAAAGTTATTAACATTTTTTGAATTACTAATTCATCATACTCAATATTTTAATATTAACTTAAGTTGTAATTTATAATCAATCAACTTATAAATCCAAAAAAGGTGTTATTCATAATTATATATGTATATGTGTGTATGTAAGTTAAGTATAGATAACTAACGATTCCGACAATCAACATGCTAGATTGCTGGAGTATAAAAGTATGATAATTTGAATAGTGATTTTAAATTCTAGCAACATTTTATACATTTAAAGACAAAATACTAAATCATGGTTATGTTTTGGAAGCATTACAGTAGGATTTTCTATAGTGGGTGACAGGTTTTAATTATCTCTTTATGGACAGTCTCGCAATTTACTCGCATACGTTCCACGTCAGTCTATATTAAGCACGCCACGCTGAACACTCATTGCTCGAACCCTTTAAAGCTAAATCCAGTCTCCAGATTTATCATTAAGATTGATATATCCACCCTTTGAAAAAAAACTTAGTAAATATATTATACATACATACGTATATATATATGTACGCATTATCCTCAACACCGAATACGCATTAACAACAAAATAATACTATGTATGATGCATTTATTAAATATTATTACACATATCACATTATAGGAAATTGGAAAAAAATAAGTGAACATATTTTTTTTTTTAATTAAATATTTTTCATTCATTTTAATTTTAAGTAAAAGTTAAAAAAAAGTTTCTTTTATATTTTGTCAATTATTGTCTTGGATAAGTCTTTATTTAACTCACATATTTTATGACTAATTTATGTACCTACCATCCTAAATACTTACACATTTTTGAACAAACGTAAAATATCAAAAACCATACCTATTTATCCGTTTACAATATATTCTGAATTGTAATAATATCATCATATAGGTTGATAGGTAGTAATAAATAAATATAATATATACCACAGAAGGTATACTTTTCTTTCTACAACAATAATGTATTATTTTCAAATTATGAGGATACCAGAATGCATTATATTAAATATAACAAATCATACGAAAAATCAATTTTAAATTACTGAACAAAAATAGTTTTTGATGTAACAAAAAGTAAGTTTTAAAACATTCTATATTTTATTCTTAAATTATTATTGATTCAAATTGAAAAGTAGGTATTAGAAAAATCCCTGTGTGAAACAATAAGGTCTGCATCTGCCCGTATAATTTTAACCACCATGTGATTAGATAAGACTATGCCACTATGGATTTACTTTAAAAATATATATTGGGTAAATAAATCTAGAGTTTGTGCTCAGTATATATATAATGGTTTTTAAACGTTCACATAAAATGTTGAAGGGTGAGCAAGATATCATCACCTCTCACCACCACGCTCACGCAAGACGCACGTGTGTGTATGCTGCATATATATATATATATATAGAATAATAATAAAACTGAGGACGATAAGTGGATTTTTGTTTAATTACTTATGAACCCCAAACTTTACCAGTTGCTATTGTTTGCCAGTCAGGACGAAAGAAAAATATTTATTTCATCGGTTTGTTAAAAACACTTTGTAGAATACACGATGTACGTTCAGACCAATAAAATTGTCTTGATATATTATTTAAAACAATATAGTTTGTGTATTGTAATATTTATGTTTGAGTTTCGTTTTCGTACTTACATGTTTTCGATGCACCTGTCAGACACAAGAGTAAACTAGTATAAAAACGTCCGTGTACATATATGCGTATATAATTCTGTGCAATGAAACTTCCTGTGTCAGCCGGCAAACTTTTTTTCTATAGTATATTTATTTTTAGTGCATACAGGGGCCAGTAACCCTTTAAAGCGCCCGTCTCTGGCATCTTCCATCTCAAATTAGACGTGTACATATTATTATATACGTATTCCTCTGGGATCCAGGAAAATTTCGTCTAACACATTTATTACTGGCAATCACTTAAGTGTGTGTATATAATTGTACTCTATCTTTCTACCCTTTCGTTTGTTTACTCATTATAGAGAACATAATATAAAATTATAATGTATACAAAATATACTCGTAGGTATAACATTCGATGGTTATTGCCTATTGGTTGTAACTTACAACGTTTACAAGTAGTTACAACAGCTATAATTTTCGTATTTTATGTAGTTAATATATATATTTAATCTGATGAATTATAATATATTATAATTTATAATAGCCGATACTACAAATGTTCACTCATGATACTTACTTTAAAATAATTTTATGTCCATAATTATAAACACATATTTTTAATGTTTTGTAATCATATTTGTTTTAAATAGAAAAATAACACATTTTATTTTGTAATTTTGATACATTCTTATGTTTTAATTAAACTTTTTGTATAGAAGATATTATTTTACAAATTAATAAGTACCTACTTATAGTTAAATACATTCTGCACATTTTTTGGATTGTTCTTATAACTTAACGTAGGTACTTAACAACTTATTAATATAGTACCTTATTAGTTATTAGTTATTACTTATTACTTATTAGTATCATTCATATTAGTAAAACACAAAATTACACAATATTATACAAATATGAAGCTCTAGATAACTTATATTTTATCTTACATATTCAATTTATTAAACATAGTTTTGTTTAGGTCATTATAATAACTATTATTACAATTTACTCCATTTCAAATATCTATTTATGACCAAATGAACGATCTGGAAACGAAAGTAAATTAAATTTAATGCCAATAAAAACATTTACATTCAAAACACAAAAATAATTAGTAAATAAATAGATTCAGAATAGGTATAAGAAATTGGTTGTAATTAATTATTTAATTTTTCACTTATGTTCGTGAATAATATGTTATCTACAATATTATCAAAATCGTGATTCATACCTGTATCCAAAATGTCAAACATGTTTTATTGGTTATTATATTTAACAATATTAATTTTCATTAAGTACTCCATTTAACATGAATTATTGTTTATTTGATTTTACATTTTACATTCAACATTTATGATTCATTTATTATTAAGCATTATAAGGACGTTTAAATATTTTAAGAATAGTCACTTTTGAATTAAGAAATATAAAATTATTGTTTGTAATATTATACCTAAAAAGAAATTCTCGTAAGATAATATTCAAGGTCAAGGGACATAATTTTTATTATTTAGCTCATCCACCTGTAGAATCAACTATCAATAAGACAAAAAAACGATTTCCTAATTAAAGATTATAATATTATTATTAATTCCAATAACACTCAGTATTTCAGCATTCAGTACCTATTCAGTGTTTTGATTATTCCTCGGATTATTCTGATCGAAAATCATATTAAATGCCATTATCAGTATTATTTATGTAATTTCTATATTGAAACTCCTTGTTATTTTGCTATTAAATATTGTAAGAGAAAAAAGCGCACTATGGTGTAAATATGTTTATAAGCAAGATAAACAACACGCTAAGAGAATACTATAGAACACTAGAAAATATTGCATGTCTAATGGATTATTAAATAGAAGTGTTATACTTGACAAATTTATTGTTTACAATCAGTAGCACCAAACAGAGAACAGCTTTACCAGTGTGAATGTGTAATCGAGGGGACTGATTGATACTCTAGGTTGTAAAGTATTCCTTACATTATCATTTATTAACATAATATACTCAAAATAATTGTTATTTACTATTCAACAACAAATATTAGTAAACTTCATATGATAGTATTATAATTTACCTATAATACTAATATAATGTAGCATAATATAAATATATACAATAAATTATTATGGTCATTATCACAAATTTGAGGAATACAACCGTTGATTCTAACTGTTTTCATTCAAGAATGAGGAGAATCATGGACATTACGGAAAAATGAAAATGATTGAATTCAAAAACTTGCTGGTTAACTAAAATGGTATGGTTATTAAGAATATAGATACATTGAACAAATATTATACATTTATTTAGAATATCAGACTTCAAAGTGGAGGTTAAATTTCTATGGAATGAATATTATTATGTTTTTAACATTGTATAGTTACAAAAATAAGTTGTTTCAATAATATTATAATTTAGGTACTACACTTTTAATCAAACATTGACTGAGTTTATAAAAATTATAAATCGGTCTATATAGTACCAAAAACATTAAAATTTACATTACATTTACTGTTTCGCCACATTTCTTAGATTTTATCATTACATATAATATTATACATGCGTACTTATATAAAATATAAATATACAAAGCCTATTATGTTTACGTTTTAACTTTTAACTGCTAAGACACCGAAGTACGATTGATGGTCGATAATTATTTTATTATATCACGTTATGGTAGGTACCTTACCTATATTATAATGTTGACAAAGACTTAAAATCTCGTTGAACGAATAAATACATTTTTCACCGCTTCTGGACAAGTCGTGAACGGTAACGGAATATCAGATTAACCCTCTCCCCGACCGTTCGTTTGAAATTTCCACACTTCCGATTACACTTCCTGCATGTAGTGGCGGTGTCGTTAAGCTTTGTAGTGTGTACACCATGTACTTACCTAATAATATGTAAACTCATACTTATATTATATGAAAAAAAAAATATTATACCGGGTGATCTATTCAACGAGAGACACTAGTTATATTTAAAAAACAATTAACAATTTTGAAAATACCTTTGAAAATATTTTTAAACAATTTTGAGTAGCTGGAAAATAATTTTTTTTTTAAATATTTTTCACCATTTTTTTCTTCATTTTTTTCATTTTTTTCATTGTTATTATTTTTTAATTGTCAACATTTTTATGAAAACATGCACTTTTTAATTCCATATTCCAAAGCAGATACGTTTTATAGAGAGTAGTCTTATAGTCTTCGATGTATACCTGCATATCAAACTTCGGATGATTATATATATACTTCAGAATTATGTATTATGAGTTATATTTATAAGTATAATATACATTTTTTACATAAGTTTAGAATGACTAAAAATTATTTAATGGAAATATTTTCAAAAACGTTAGTGTTTTTTTGAAATAAAGAGTGTCTTACTTAAACACAATGGATATGGTGTCTACACCATATCCATTATAAGTATATTCGCAAGGTGTAATAGAATGACCTGCATATGGCTGATAAATGAAATAACTTTTGTAGTAATTAATATTTTTAAATTTTTAATACTGAAAATAAAAACTGAAAATAGTCAATTTATAAATCTAGTATTTTAGAAAGATTTTGATTGGAAAACAGTTAATTTAAATCAAGTAGTAGGTACCTATATTTTACAATTTATTTAAATAGCAAAATGTTTTCGATTGTAAATTAATTGAAAACATAGAACTTTTTTCCGAATATTCGTTTTAAAAATTTTCCGACATGAGTAAATCTTAAATTGCTTACCATTCATACAATTTTCATAATTTTTTTCATACGTTTAAACAATTTTTCATTACCTCGTCAGGTCTTTCTGTTACGTCCTGTATACATGTATAATATAGGTTATAGGTACATTATATCATATTGTAGACGATATGGTATTATGCATTATAAATACCAGTGGAGCGCACATAATATATATCCGGTATTCCGGTGACCGTTGCAGCCGGGTAGTTATCGTGCTCCACTTGTACCGCGCGTCGGCGGCAGTGCGGGCGGCGCCACGACGAACACGCAAATTGGCTTCGGTCCGTGCCGCGAGTGACACGACCCCTCCACCCCCCCCCTCACCATGAGTGCCGGGAAACGGGAATGACATATAATAATACACGGAATATATAGAATAATATCCTAGGGGCGGGGCGGGGCGGATGGGTGCTAGAGGGGGCGCGCTTGGAAAAAGGGCCCGCAATTAGGTTAACGTTCCGCGCGTTTTCCCCTCTTCCCGCGGGAGAAGCCCCGCGGCGGCGTCGGTGGAATCCGGTAGCCGGGAAAGCTCGTGGTAATATATTATGACTCATCTGCCGCCTCCGCCGCCGCGCCGTCCCGTTGCCAACGGTGACGAGATGAAAAACGCACGCGCCTTTTTGTCCGTCCGTCCGCGTCTTTTCCCGCGAACACCTATCGGGAAGCCGCCCGCCTCGTGTGTCTGGAACACGTACGAAGAATGCGCCGGGCGCGCGTGTTCGGTCCGCGTGCGTACACGGCACGCGGCGTACGGCGTTGGCGTTGGCGGCGGCGACGGTCACCACGTCCCTACAATGCGACACTCCCGCGCGTGAGTCACAAGCAGTTCCCGTTTACGTGTTGTATAGGTACATGCTCGCGCGTAACGTCGCGCAAGAAACGTCGATGACCGAAATCTGTAGCAGTGACGTATGCGTGAATTATTCACTTGATACGATAGCACACACGCGCACTTCGTTTCACGTCATCGCATCCATCGGTGATAAATCGGTCGATATATTACAGCAACAACAATAATAATAATAATATGATCACATCAAATGATTTATAATATTGTACATATTATAGGTACGGAGAGCTGTGGTTAGTACCCCCCCCTCTTTTCCACTCCGTGTAATGGTATATCCGCCCCACGGATTTTGGACGAGGAAAATTTATTAAAAAGTCTCAAATTTATATGATGATTGCAAATTTGTTGCCTGAAATATTTATGTATTTATTGTGAATCATTTAAATTTTTGAAATTAAATTGTTTTACAATAATGATATAGTTTATTTTTAATATAAAATTACGTCATATTTAATAAATGTGCAATTGAAAAAGTGAAATTAAGACTTTCAATCCTTACTTTTTTATAGTGACCATGACATTTAAGTAAGGGTCTAAATGCGGTACCTATTACACACATATATATATATATATATACTAATGACTGATGTATAACCCGACTTTGAGTGGGAAAAAATGAATAAATATAAATACGACGCTATCATGGGCGTATCTTTTGTACTCAGCTAACTTTTTTCTGTGTTGAATTGGGTAAGGAACTTGGTATATTTCTTAGCTCGATTAAAATTTAAAACTACTCTTTAGTGTATACACTCTGATATTTTTGTTAAAATTAAATGTTCCACAACAACATAGTCGACTGCATAAAATAAAATAATATTCGATTTTATATTTTAGTGTGTACTCAATATTTTCGAGTGTTAGGGAATTCTTCGATTTTTTTAATTTTAAATTTTGCATCTTTTAGCGTTCTCATAACGTGTTGGTTATTAACATTTTTTGACTATAATTTCATGCTCATATATGCCCAGTTTTATTTTGAAAAATCAAAACTTGAACAGTTAATTTAAAACTGTAGGTAGATACTCAAATTTAAATTATCTATTTAAATATTTTAATTAAGTGTACCTACGTATAATTTTTTAAAAAAAATAACACTATAGCTAGCCAATCTTATATACACACTGTTTAGTCCATTAGGTGGTTCTTTTAGAATACATACTCGGCTCTAAATTAATCAATACCAAAATGTGTCAAAACCGATCACTTTGTCCGCCAAAACGACCATATGTATTTTTACATAAATTATTCGGGTATTAAAAATATATACATCACGCGGGGTTTAAACGCACACCCTCGCATCCCACAACATTATAATGACGCCAATGCAGTGCACTGGGCACACGTGTATACATACCAAGTACTATAACATTATTAAATAGTATAAACGTAGGCTGAGGTACTAAGTATATATTGTGTACCTGCTACAGTGCTACCTATGTTGTGTATACGTCATGTTCAATATAAACGTAAAAGATTTATCATTGTTATATGCTTATTCAGCAACGTATTACGTATGTGTTACAAGTGTTATTACACAGTGGTTCCCTAAAATTGTATAACATGTCGTTTTTTATATTTCTGACTGCTAGATGTTAAATCCAGGTGATTCGGTCAATCGTTGTCAAAATATGTTATATTACAACTACACATACTACATAGTATATATGATAATAAATTATATATCTAATTATTATATTATATTACATCATAATTTATAATAAATTGTATTAAATAATGTTATAAATTGTTCTCAAATTACTAAACCACGGTTACCACTTTAACATTAATTTTTATTTTAACATTTTAATTCAAAAATACTTGATTCTAAGTATTGAAAATATATACTTTTATTTTTAATTTAATACTATTCATCTATATTAATATAATCAATATACAGATCACGTCTGATAACAACTGACCGGATTTTAAAAATGTATCCGCAAGTAGTATACTCGTAACATATATCGATATTTAATAAAGAAGTTATAATTTTAAAGTCGCAAAAAATGTTTACGATATTGTACCTACACAATATATTATATTATATTATGCGGATAGTCGATATGCGTATCAGATTTTAAACTCAGAGAAAAGTAGTTTTTTGTGAATTAATTATTGGAAATAATTGACATTTTTCTCAATATGGCTTTATTAATATATAAATTTAGATATTATAATATTATGTAAGATATGTAAGTACCTATATGCAACTTATATTATACGTGTTAAAAACAACGATCTCACGTATAGATACTTATTTACAATTATTTGTTTAAAATTGGTCTTGTGAGATAATTGCTGTTGATTTTGGGACTTATAAGTGTATAAACTCTGTGTCTTTATATCCTATATAAATAAAACTTATTAAGTATTGTGATAATATGTTTTATACCTAATATTTACGAAACACCATATTCCACTAGCACTTACAACTTCACATTTAAATAAGTTGATAAAATATTCTTGTTTGAAATAAAACCGAGAAATTTTCTACAAAAAAGTGTTGACAAGTGCATTATGAAAAACTTACAATACAAGTGTATGATATATGCAAACTCTAACTTAAGAGTTTTCTTTAAAACTTTATACCTACACTTATCAACATAAACATTTTTTCAAACAAAAATTTGTTCATATCATTGGATGTTTTTTAGGGAAAGTTGCTTAATACTTTTAAATTTGAATAGCTCAAAATTAGAGGAAACAATAAATTTTCTTATCATAAAAATGTAATATTGATTTGTACGGTTTTGAAAACTATTCAATAAATAATATTATTTTTTATTTTATACATAAAAGTAATACAGAATAGCATTATACGTTTAAATATCAATTCTATATTCGATTTTCAAAGAAGAAAGTATAAATAACACGAATAAAATACAACTATAAAAATCTTGTTTCAAAATATTTATTCAGATTTTAAAAACGTATATTGCCTACTATTATTATTTTTATATTCATGATACTTTCAGTTGTGATTATAAAACATTACAATGAACCTAACGCATCAACCCACGTACATTTTCACACCACAAACATATTCAAATAATAAATTTAATAAATCCCAACGTCATATTCAATATTCAAAACCAAATAACATCTACTATATTATGACCTCTATTTTAATATGGACTACAAATAAGTAATAAAGGGAGAAAAAGTGTAAAAACTAAATTATTATTTTAGATCCTGAGCAATGAATGTATTTCTTTATTATTCCAAACTTAGCTTCGGTGACAATTTAGAGGGCCATTACTCATCAATTTAATATTATTATTAACTACGTATTTTTCTGTTTTACTTGGTAGTTTTCAATTATAATACAAAAAATATAATTTAATATACAGTTAAAACAATTTTTGATGTACCTAACAATAAAAATCAATACAACTTTGGAATAACACAACACAATAGGTATTTTTTCATATCGGTATAAAGTTTTTTAGTTAATTTACTTTTCAGAACTGATAACCAATTTAATTAGGTAATATAAATATTAAGTATTAAATTAAATGCATAATTTTTAATTTTAAAGAGGATATTTAGTACAACATTAGGCTTATATTACAATTTACAATATTTTAGGTGTCCTCGGCCTACTATTGTGTTTTTGGTAGGTATATATAAGTATCGCCTTACTGTAGAGGAAATGATATCGAATTTATCAACAACAATGTAGAGATACTTTTACAGGATATTGCATCTGCGGAGTGCGTCTTGCGTACATAAAGGAAACATGATAAATGCACCTAGGGCCAACAGGTTATGGCTTCCAGTATATCAAACTCAAAAACACAATCCTTTAATCAAAATGAAGTTGAATTTGTTTTATGGTTGTAATGTAGATCAATAATAATCTAAATGTATAAACATGCCGTGAAATTATATAGGTATCTTTATTCTTTATGTTTCATAAGCAAGTAGACTCTTTGTATAAATTTGACTAGGTTTGAGAATGTTTCAATTTGTATAAAATAAAATATTATTATTTAGTTAGGTAATAGACTATCTTCTAATATGAGCTCTACTCGAATATCGTGACTTATTAGTTATAAGAGTTATAGTTATAATACAATTAAAATGCATTATTATGTCTATTAACATATTATACAATTTTAAATTATTATAGTTCTTAAAAATCATAATAAATTATGCATAATTGATAATATATAAAATTAAATTAAAAACAATTAATTAAAATTAAAATACTAATTAAAAAATCAACAAAATTTTTTTAGTTTAATAACATTTTCCTACCATGTTTCATTTAGATACCTACTACCTACCTATATATTGTAATAATTGTTAAGTCAAATGGTAAAGGTACTTACATAAAATGCACACTGTTTTCATTAACTACTTCGGAAGCAATTATGCATATGTGCTATGTGTCACACATTTATACTTAAAAAGTGTTAACCACAAAGACAAACTACAAAGTAAAAACACTTGATCCTTTTTTTATATGAACATTTTACATTTGTCACAGGATCGACAAACTATTCAAGTAAGGTAAAGACTCGTGTAAAGTACTGACATTTCAATACATTTTTTCTTACTTTGTTGAATTAGAATTAAAAATTAAATGTTGGTTAATACTAGGTGTATATTAATATATTATACTACCAGACAACCTATTAAATATTGATTAATGATAGGTACCTACCTATATGATTTGATCGTATTTGATATTATGTATTTAAATTGGCTCTAATGTGGTTATACCTATTGTAAATTAATTTAACCAACACTCGATAATGATTGCTATTATATTTGAAATGTTGTACTATACAGGTAGGTAGGTACCATAGTAAAGGGCTTACATTTTTATTAAGTGTCGACGAAACAATGCTATGATCAAATACGATAGATATAGGTATATACTCTATAGGGGTCAAGGCCAAAAAATATCGATAAACAATTTTTTTATAAAATAAACTATTGTCAATTGTGTATGTGTGTTGGTGACCATAATATCGAAATGCACGACAAACCGATGGACAAAATATTATATTATATATTTGCATCATATTGTATCAATTAACTATTAATTATTTAGGTGCATTCTACATATTATTATTATACAACAGTGGAAACCTAAAAGCCACTTAAATAATTGTCAGTGTAGTTTGTTGATTTGACAAACTGCATTGTGCGTAAATCATTATCATTTCAATGCCAAACATTTATAGTTCATACTGATGAATAATTTCTAATGGTAACAGGTATAACTTCTATGCATATAGTATATATATAGTAGAAACAGCAATTACGGGGGCCCATAGTGTAGTAATAAATATAATGGAAGTCGGAAGTATCAGATATGCCTTGGTCTCTCTGGCTATTTTGACAAATTGTTTAGGCTCATGCAGCTCATTAAACTTTAATCTCCCGGAAAAGGGTGAAATGCCTACAGACCCAGTTTTGCAATCGACCCCCGTTTTATCGTTTTATGTCTAAGATATTGTGTATATATATGGCAAGAGAGATAGGCAGAGAGA
Source organism: Aulacorthum solani (assembly GCA_008528875.1). Classification (NCBI taxonomy): domain Eukaryota; kingdom Metazoa; phylum Arthropoda; class Insecta; order Hemiptera; family Aphididae; genus Aulacorthum; species Aulacorthum solani. The sequence continues at coordinate 22,779 of PVMI01035866.1, read as the reverse complement.
AAAGGGGAAAAATGTAATATGGACACTTTACGATGGTATATACGCATAAAAGACACTCGGAAGACGTAGAAAAGATTGTTTTCGGTAGAAAATGGGAAACGAAGAAAACGTCAATACGGGCTCAGAATGGATACAGGAGGGGGTTAATAAATTGGATTTCCAACAGGAGAGTTTTTCAAGTTTTATTCAACTAAAACAAATATATCTGTATATAGTATATACTATACACAAAAAGAAACATTTAAATTGTCTTAATTTTAATTAAATGAAAGTCTCAAGGAACATTTATTCCTGTCACAATGGATTAGTGCTAAGCAAATTAAAACCTCGTAATTTTTAACCATAAATTACTATTCTTTCTCTTACCTGACTTTTTCAAACATTTAATTTTATTAAAAGGAAGTCATCACTTACGTGTATATAATACAATGAGAATATAATATTTTATTATCATATTGTTTTCAAAAAGTTAATTTTCAAAGAAGTGATAATGTTGTACATCATACACTAGTCATTCGCAAGTACGCAACATTGCTATAGACATACATTGTTTTGAACTTTTCAGTTTTTTTAATAGATTTACCTAACAATAATTTTTTTTTATAAGTGTACGTTTTATGATTTCAATGGATATAAAATTATTGGGTAGCCTAGCGTGTTCCGTGTTATTGTTGGGATGTAGCGAGAACGAATTGCTGAATTACCTAGGTATTCATAATATTATAGTATTATACTTTTTACATAAACAATTACCTTGAACTGTATTCTTTTAATTGCAGTTGTTTTGATGTTAATTGATTTTTGATGTATTCAGTTATAACTTAAAAATGCAGGTTAGAATTTGTAACCTCAACTATAAGCTTATATGTTATACTGGTTAGAACATAAAAAATACCATTTACATCAGCTGTTATATAGTATAGGCATGAGAAACTATTCAAACTATTCAGGCTTACGAATAAAAAATCTTAGTGTTTTCATCATTGTTGTAGCCGGTAGGTAGGTATACCTTGAATTGAAATGTTAGTTTAGCCCCTGGTCAGACATTAACCAACATATTTTATTAGATTAAATTATAAATGTGGGTATACTTAGTATAATATATACTTAATGGCTAATGTGATTAGCTAGGTAGGTACGTGTATATATATATATATATATTATCAGTTTTTCGAGTCTTGACGCTGTAACAATATAAGTAATCGAATATATTTTATAAACTCATTCACTTATATGAAATTATAAACTTGGGAATTGGATGTACCATGGACTAAGATAATAGACATGACGAATGTAGGAAAATTCTGGTTGATTTCGAATAAGTTTACCTGACGAGATAATCCGGAATATATATTGTTATTAAATTATTGTGCCACACGTATAATTTAGTTTTTTCTTTTCGACTATTTTACTGGTAATTTTCCAAAAAAAAAACGTACTTTCGACGGATTTCAAACATCGACATCAACCATCATACCCTTTATTAACAGGGTTACATCGAACGCTCAAGGTTCACGGTGACGGTAATCGGGAATTTCCTAGTTAGCGTAGGATTTACAAGCAATGTGCTGACATATACTCACCTGGTGAGTTCAAACATAATATTATAAACTTTAACATTCAGCTATACCTATAGCTATCGTTGTAGGCGTATCGAAAAGTAGAAAATTATATGTGCCAAAAAATTAAACATGATTACATTATGATGTCGTTATGTTGTGTATCGTGCAGTATTATTTACTCGTTATGTATGACATACCACTATAATAGTACGCACACATGTTGCTATTCTCGCGAACCGTTATTATTACATATTAATTATACAGCGTTGTCCAGCTCTTCTATGCCGACTATGCTACATACTTTTTAGAATTCATAATATTATAATATGGTATAAGTTTCTAAAATAACGATAATAATATAGGAACTCCATAAACAAAATATTATTTTAACATTATACTGCAGCATTTGAAAAATAATATTTAAACTCGCTCCGCGCTGACAGTGGATTTCTCGATATCCGCAAAACGACCACGTTGCCTTTTATTTGATTTTTTTTATTCATAAGTATTAATTTCAATGTAAAGGCATGTCGTGGCTTTTTATAAAATTATTTTCAATGAATATTTAATTACCAAACACAAGTATCGTACATACATCTATCTATAATTATTAAAAAGTGTATAATATTATGTATTATATTACCGCCTATTCATATATTTTTAACATTCAGGCGACAACACTCTTATTATAATATTAATGATGATGAGTTTATTCAGTCGGGAATAATAATTTTTAAATATTTTTTTTAATGACGAGCCATTATCGAAAGGTATCGTTATTTACATCGCGCATATTTTATGTAAATTATTATTAGTGTAACTATTTTTCAGTGATTTATGAGTTATGACCTTAAAAACTTTTCTCAAACTTTTGTAAACTTTTTTTTTATTCAATACCTGCAGTATAACTTACATAATATATTTTTATCTTTCTGAATTGTTGATGAACAATATTAAAAATTCAAAATATCAAAAATAACTATTTTTCAAAACATCAAAAATACATTAGGGAAATGAAATACATAAATGTATGTTTGCAACTACGAATCGTTATTTTATTCTGAATATTGTTTTAACCTGCTGTAAAACTGCGTCGATTAACCAGGAAAACAGAATAGCAGCACCTATTACCTATTTATAGAGACTGCGAATCCACTATTATTCTTTTACTGCAGTCAAAAAAGAAAATGTTATTCCCAAAAGGCCTTCTCCGTATGGCAGAAACTGAAAACAACGTAGGTAGGTATACCAAATGGATTTATTCAAATTGAGTTTCATCGCCTCCGGGTCAAAAGTCTTTCACCCCTCCAAAAGTCGCCAGGTTAATTTCAACCGCTGCTCTTTTACAACCTTTCCATTTACCCTACAAACACCGTCGTACAAGTAACCCTAAACATACGTTTTGACGACCTTTGAACCGGAATTGTAGATTACAGTCTTTGTAAGATCGTATCGCTATATTGATGTACCTAAACATAACATACCTATTTTCAATATTCATACTAAAAACACGTGTAGAAGTAGAACTATATTATAGTATTATGTGCACTATAATAGTATGTATTTATATCATATTTATTGATCAATAGTAACTTTAGTTATTTATAACTGCAGATTTAGAGAATAAATTTGAATGGTTAAAATATATTGTGCAGCATTTGTTGACATGGTTTGGGCCCAAACTTACTTGTAATACCAAAATACTGATACCTAAATATTAGTGATTATTATTGTTCCAACGATTTCAATAAAATAATATATAACAACTAAAATGGTTTTATAAGAAAATTTGCGTCTTGTAAATATATGTATTATAATAGTATTTAATAATGTGGTGAATCGATTATATATATAAAATCCTGTGAAAAAAATTCTGTAGTGGTTAAAATTATAAATTGTAAATGAACATAGAATCTATTACGCTTAATCACTCGTTCAACGAGTTTTATTAAATGATGAACAATTTGTATTACAGTTGTACGCATAACGCATTGAATACATGAGCATAAAAATATCGAGTGTTCAGTATCTATACCTATTTACGAAACATCATATTATTATTATTATTATTATTATTATTATTGAATTATGATGATTTTTGGGGGCATTTACCCGGCCGCAGTATATTAATTCTCATACCTATAGATCGAAATAACAATTCGTCATATTATATCGTATATAATAATATTATGTACAACTATTCTTTAGGTACAAGCCGCAAACTTTTCGTTTAGCAAACACTGTCGTCTTCACCCCTATATATAATCGATATGGTGGTGTATGTAGGTATATATCTACACTGATGTACAGTAATGTCAACGTGCACTATATACCACACGATACTACAGCAGGTGAATAGAAGTCTACCATTATAATTATATGATGTAGTACTGGCGTATTACGTCTCGTAGTAGTGTGTTCAGTAAAGAAATTGATTTTTTCGGACACTTTTGAAACTTGAACGGCCGCAGAGTTCAGGTCTAAGTCAAAGCGTATATTATATTATAGAAAGTCAATCACTGGGTTATTTTTTTTTGTTTTTTTTTTTTTTAAGGTATTTCACCGTGCGTTGTGATGTTAGCTTAGGCGGCGACGTAGGCGCGATTATTTCCCCCCTCGCAGCGTTGGTTCCTGTTAAACAAATGAATGTCAGAAGGTATATTATACCTAACCTATATATACATATTTATAGGTGTATACGTATATGCCTAGTAGCAACGCGTTGGTTTTGAGTTTTTTTTGTTCATAACTAGTAATAATTTATTGTCTTTTCAAGAGTTATAAATGCGCTTGACCTATAACAATAGAATATTATTAAAATAAATTAACCTACTAACATTAACTTTATTTTTTATTTTTTTACTTGCTTAGTTTGTGCAGTTTACGAATTCTGATATGGGTGCAGTATGTGTAAATTTTATAACTTGTTTGTTAAAAATATAAAATAATTTTAAGAATTATTGTTTATATGTAGGCAGGTATAATTGTACCTGTATATTAATATGTATATTATGATTTAGCACTGATCCTGTTCTACAGATTGTAGATATAATAATATTGTTACTTGGGCTTAAAAAATGTTTGCAGAATAACAATAAACTATAAATTTTCTGCTAAAAAATAACCAGCTATATACACAAGGCTAATAACCTCAGTTTGAAGCATTTCCCTGATAAAAAAAAAATTAATAACCCGGTATGACTTAGTATAATAACAAAAATATTTTCAGACAAAATATGTATAATTATTTTGTATTTAAAAAATGGTACCTACAAATTGTTGATCTATATTATAATTAAGAATATTATGTATAATAAATTAATATGTATTATTATAATTTTTTTAATAATAAATAAAAAAATAAAATAAAAAAAACATATAACATATATATTTACCTCGAATTTCAGTATATATTCAAGAGTGTCTTGCCATTGAAAAATAATATTTAAATCATCATCATCAAAAAAACAATTTGAAAATAACCTAGATAACTACCTATTTATTATTTTATACGATTATACAATTTTCAACGTATGTCGATCACTGTACTATTTAATTGTAAATGCACTTATTAATCACATCTAGATATTTTTACTTTCACTTTCATGTCAAAGTAATCATTATAATATACACGCATCACATACGTTACATGCCCACTCCGACTTCAGCCCTCCGTTTCCTAGTTCGTCTCCCAACTTTTTCCCCTCCAAATTGTACAGCGATTTTAATTCCATTATCGTATCTCTAGTTCTCTATGATGCTTTTAGTCTCCCTACTATTTTTCACGTTCAGGGATCTCCAAAACTCAGTTTTAAAATAATTTACTTTTAATATTATCTGTCTTTTGCTATTTACCTCTTATCTCGTACATTCTTACATACGTTATTCAAACAATAGAAAGTCAATTTTCCGACATAAACATATATTTTAGATCATTAAAGTTTTATTTGTACACCTTTAAAGACTCTCCAGTGCACTCTGGAGGCCAATTAGTCAAGTAAAATTGAATATATCGTGTAAAATATTTATAGCGATTCTTTATTATTTTTGTAAAATGTGGTGGTCATTTCAATATGTGTCGATATAATATACTATTATGGTTATCGCACAATAAGTTTAAGTAAAAACATTTAAAAATGTTTCTATTCACTAAAACTTCCACATGGAAAAATGTTTGTGTTGTAAATGAAATACCTATTTGCTATATAGACATAGGCACCCTCAGTTGTATAGTATTTTGATGCGATTTAAAAAAATTACTGTAAACTTTTTTTTGAAGAGTGTAATTTCGATTTTCTACTTCACTTAGTATAATCCGCATTTGATCATAATAACCGATTATTATATTGTCCCAAAAGGGGAAAGGCGGAGGCCATAATTCAGATCAACGAGTTATAATTGGATATGCTTGAGGAACCTTGTTACTGCTTGGTTTCGTTTAAGTACGGAGGCATTGTAAGCAAGTGTTGTGTGCGAAGGACTATATACACTTCATCCAGGTGCTTTTAAATCAGCCTGGAGCGGACCTGGGAAAACTTGATTCCCTTGGGAGAAACTCGACCGTCCAATAAATAAACTACGAGTGTGCAGCGTTTTTGCCCCCAGAAAACTCGATTTTCCACTACAGTTTCCACCTCCGCCAATATGTGAGAATGCTCGACCGAAATTTATGCCTCCCGAATTCGGTAAAATACGTTAAATCTCAAAAACCTTTTCCGGTAAAACCGATCTCGTGTTTTAACCTAATAGTGGCGATTAATTATTATTAACGAGCACGTATTGTCGTACGTTTAAACTCTACGGTAGTAAAGTTCTGTAAAAGTTGCCAACACATATTCACCGAATATAAACTTTATAGCTTATTTTCCACGAAATGTTCCGTTCTATACAGTTACTGTGAGTCTCATGTGTATATAATATGTTTTATTCGCAACACGTGTCCTTCTTGGATCAATACGTAATACATATATATGCATTCTTCTTATGTATGATGATATCAATAACATGTATCATGTATGCGTTTAACTTCTTCCGCCAGGAAATAAATAAATAACTAGAACAGAGAAAAAATTATTTTACTTTACTTAAATAATCATTTGTGTTCAACTTATCCTGCTAGAGGTCTTACATTTTAATTCATGTTTTTTTCTTTAATTTTACAAATCGATGGAAAAAATTATCAATATAATCTCATGTCAAGCCAGTAGTATGTTTAGTACAGTATAGGTACCTACAAATTATTTCTACACGCATACTATATTAAAAATGTGAACCTCACTATATTTTAATATCTACAAAACTATAAACCTTCTTATTTAATTTTTTCAATAAATATCATAATAAATGGTTATTATTACTATTTAATAATTATAATAAATTATAAGCTAATAGATTCAAATGTTACTCCATAAAATAATTTAAAATTTAATATTAAGTAGATTTAACTAGTTATATATTTGCATTATAATATTATCGATGAAAAAAATATATTTTTACATTTTTATATTTTACCTACTACTCAAGCATCAAATAATTACAATTATATTTCTACAAATTATTCTAACTACTTTGACCCGAATTCTATATGCCTCCATAATATTATTAAGTGTGTAAAGATACATATATTATTTCTTAGTTTTTGATGATTAAAATGTTGAATTATTGACGCTTAAAAAAATTACATTTTATAAAAAATATATTTATTTTTTACAATAATTATTTGTTTAAGGTTTTACACAAATATAACTATTGAATATTGATAAGTTTAATGTAGAACATGTATGATAGTGATGTCAAAATGTTTGCTTGAATTAAAACTGTGTTTTTGTGTGGAATATGTAAAAAAAGTATATTGAATAACATAAAAAATTAAAATTAAAGTTATACATTATTAAGGAAATGCGTAATAATATTTCTGACTAATAACTTATTCTGAATAAAATTTATAGATAACTATAATACGAACAGAGTACAAATTGCATGTGTTTGTTAGGGTTTACTTAACTGATCGCGTGTCGGCGTACATCAAACTAAATGCGTAAAGTAATCACGCAAATATCGAATTGGCGAGCACAAAAAAACGAAACAATAATAATGAATGTATTTAGATGTCATCAGGTATTTAAATGAAAATATTCAAGTATTTACACGTATAATATATTTCTTATACAAAACCATTGTGATTCATAACGTTTATGCGATATTTTCACTTTACCTCACTATAGGTGCTTGCGATACAAGATTACAGAAGAGTCATATTTTATTCGAAATAGTACCTATCTCGCTACAAGCAAATACTGTTCGCGTAGCCTTTTTATAAATGCCACAACCGTAGCCTCTTTACGGTGCCATTATTCGTGTGTAATTTATTTTTCATGGATCCTTTCGTATATAGCTAATGCGCTTTTCTTTATGGTTTCGGAGAGCGAGTAAAAACAGGGAAAATGCAAATCGTCGAGACGTGAAGAAAATAACCGTGAAATATTATTTGTTGTAAAACTATATAATTCGCTGTTGTTACATTTCGGTCACCCTCCTCTATTGTAGGACCTTATGAAAAATAAAAATAATAAAAATACACGTCCAAATTGATTAAAAGCGTAGACCCGAGTGCGGTAGATTAGGCCGGAGAAAAAAAACTATAATAAGAAAATCCTGTGCTTTTGCCGAGGTCGTAAAAGCGACCTTTGAACGTGAAAAATAAAAAGTTTCTTGGCTTTACTGCGGGCTACAAGACCCCGGGCGGCATTTCTTAAAACCTTATACACACTGCATCACCAGAAACGGCTCAGTCGATTTGTAATGTAATTCACCGCCGGCTCTTCCCTCATCCTGTCCATTTCTGGGCCCAGATTATAGTACTCCCTTGCTTGGTTTCAGAAATATTACGGATAAAAGTAAACTTTTCCCTGCATCTCGGAAAGGTATACTTTTTCACGTAACCTTCACTTTTCTGTCAACAAAAAGGGTCTCATGTAACTATGGCTGAATGTGTATCGTGCGTTTGTGCATGTGTGTCTGCAGAGGAATTATTGGGTTTACTATGTAGGTACTATATATAGAACCCTGGCTGCAGGTCACAAATGGGGTTGAAAGATATGATTTTCAAAAGTGTAGTATTGTATAGGTATGGCTATACTATTAAAGCTACTCCGGGAACCCGATATTAACATTTTATGAGCATATACCTCATGTATGCAATTTGTATATTTTGTCGTTTTTTATCTATCACTTTGCACAAACTCGCATTTGTACGAAATAAAAATCCTCCTAAGATACGGGGAGACCATAATATTATATGCGCACGAGTGAGGGTACTCGTCTCGAAGAGCTCACCTCGGTAGCACAAAATACAAAATAGTGATTAATGATTATGGTGTGTTATTACTTGTTAATTGTTACTATAGAAATTAGAAAACAACGATAAATCATTTCGTTCGTGAGCTACAAAATGGTTCAGAGCGGAACTCGGTTAAAACCACGATTACTGAGAGTTTATTACCAACATTTTTCGCAGATGTAGTCCGTCTGTACAGTTTTTCCTCGGACTTTTATTTAGGGAAACTACAACTAAAAATGACCTTTATAAAGTACCAACTCAGGATAAGATTTAACCATTTCAAATCTATAAAAATGCTTTCGGAGCTTTTTTATTGCCAGAGAAAAGAATCCACATTTTATATAAAGAAAAGAAAAACATTATCGTAAAACCACTAAAACCCTAAAATAATAACATTTATAAAGATTAATTATTTCGTACGCACTCCAATATACTGTTATATAAATGGTCTAAATGTGTTTTATTAAAATATTTTAATATTATATTACAGTAAATAATGGCAACGTGTTTAACAAATAATCGTTATCATATATTATTATGCGCCTGGTGCATAATGTCTAATTATGTATTAATATAAAAATCTTATACAGAAACGAGTAAAAAGTCTTTGGTATAAAACCGGGAACATTGCTAGCAAGTCAAAGTAGTAATCGTAAATACATCAATATGTCTATACGGATAACATTCTATGAGTATATACATATGCGTAAGTATACGCTGTACATATATATGTGGAGCATTGAAGTTTGGGGGAACTTTAAATTTGTAGAGGGGATCACATAATATATGATAGAATGAAACGATTAATTTAACGTACCTATATATACACTGTTAAGTGTTATCTCCTGTATGTGTTGTGCTATATACGTATATTATGTTATTTCTCCGGATATCCCTTTGCTATAAAAGTATAAAGAGGAAATAAACGATCACTAGGTCTTAGTCTGCCACAATGCCGTGTAGTGTTCACGAGTGATGATACTATTGTTACCTACAGAAAAGATAATGCTTTAGAAATACCTGTACGAGCTGTGATACAAATGCATGTAGTCTTTTGACAACTATAGAAGTAGGATTATTTTAATTGTATAGAAATCTAAATGATAGTCGTTACTCGCTAATAGAAAAAATACCAAATATGGTTTCAAACTTTTGAAATTTGATTTTATTATCAATTGTGTGTCATTTGGATCAGTAAATATTATGATTTTATCATATTATAAGACTAGTATACTGTAGTATTGTATAAGTATCGCGGATACATCGTATGAAAAAACCACAATGATTAGTAACAACAACATTTAAAACATGTTTTATATGCTTAAAATGTAGAAAAAAAGTTGTTACATTTTTTTTTTTTAACGGAAATGTGAATAAACTCAAATATACTGATAAATAAAAAAATTAAGATATACATTTAAGTATAATTTTGTAATGTTAACTGCAATGGAACCAGTGGAGGGTAATTTCAAGTTGTAATAGCCAAATAGCTAGGCAGTTACTAGGCATATACGCTGTATAATACCATCTGCCATCTGGTATATTTTTCTATGAATGTCGATTATGGACAACTGC
>PVMI01035866.1:0-12221 GCA_008528875.1 Aulacorthum solani | reverse complement strand
TTACTGTATTTAAATATAGAAACAAATACGAACGTTAAAAATTAATAAAATATAATGTGTTTTGCAATCCTAAATTATTTTAACTTTACTATTAAATCAAAATCATACAACTAATTTTACGTTTGTTTATTTTGTTACAGGAATATTCACTCCAGTCACCTAATGGCCAACAACCTAATGGAGATAACTTGGACACCGTCCATGAAAAACAAACTAAAATAAAAAACATTACTTTTCGGTAAGGCCGCATAAACACATGCTCATTCTGCGTGTTATATTTTTAAACAGTAATATGGCTGGATAGTACCATTACCATATAATTTTAATACACTCTGGCTAGGTACCTTCGATTTTGACGATTCACAAAAGTAATCTATTTTTAGAATTGTATACGCTTAAACTTTAACGAACGTAATATTTTATATTTTAGGACTTTATAATTACAAACATTACTTTATTGGCAAATGAACGAAAAAAGTTTAACTTTGATTTTAATATAATTATTCTATGAACTAGATAATATTTATTTAATAAAATAAGTATACAAATAAACTAATAACTTCTTCAGTACATAAATGTGTATACACGTCCAAACATAGGCAAAGTATAAATAACGCAATAATTATAGTTTACATTGTTTTTATTTGTTTTTGTTTTTTTATTATTTTAAAGTGAAACTTAAAACGGTTAAAACAATCTTGGTATATTATAAATTGATAGATAATTTAATAGATTTTGATTATCAGTTTGTGAATTGGACTAAAAATACTCAAGGTTTATTTTTCACTTTTCTAAGAAAATATTTAGTCGGTCCAAATATTTTCAGTTTTTATTCTTGTTTACTTAAACTGATATTTATTTTATGTAACACTACTTATGTTAATTTTTATCGCTTTTAGTTGAATGAGCTCGTCAAAGAAAATTTATATCATCAATGTCAATGTCCGGATGCATCAGGGTATCCCGGACGGGAGTCCGAAATGATAGCTCTGTGCAGACACATCAACAACAGTATGCTCAGATAATTAAGGTAATTTTGTAAAAATAATAACCTTTTTTTTGAAAAAAAAACAAAAGTAATTATTTTGGAGGGTAATATTTTCAACAGAATTAATGACAGAAACGTCCCAGCATAAATAATTTTAGATGATTGGGGTTATAAAAAAGGGAAAATTATGTTATGCAACCGTACAAATTTAATAAAATAATTTTGAAATATTCAATTAAAACCATGGGATTATGGTAAATGATTAAACAGTTGTTTTTGATTGGAGTAACCAAAAAATGCATTAAAGTGTGATAAAATTCGTGATAGTAATAAAGTATAAATATAATAAAATTGTATAGAAAATAATAACAAGTATACCTACTATGTATATTAACTGTTTATATTAAATTAACTATTTCGATAATGATTCAGTACTCGGCTGGAACTTATTACATTAACTCAATAATAAATGAAAACATTTGAGAAATATCCAAATTCTAATTATTTGGATTTTAGTTGTTGTAGCCAATGCCAGCCATAAATAAATTGTTATGAATTATACTAATACATATGAAATATTAAATACAGTCGTATAATGTTGGATGATATTAGTCTGTAACTTGTAATTTGTATTATTATATTATTACGTGTGTTATGAATTGTGATTCATCAAATTACAAAAGTATAATAGACGCCGTGAGAAGCCGATATTTGGTTACTAAAACTACACGCATGCATTATTATAAACCTAACAATCACGTTATTTTATTTTATCAGTTGCAATGAAATCACGATTACATTTTAATAGTAACTCACAATTTGATATAATGCGAGTTTATATTTAATTTGTGATTTTAATTATGATAGATTAAACCGATAAAAAATATTATAGTTTTACATATTTTTAGCATTTTTATGCCATTCTAATTATTATAATTTATTGTTATTACCGTTTCTATATTTTGTTTTAATTACATGGTGTTCGTTACTTTTGAAACTGTTAGTCAGATACAGTGGAATTTACGGGTAGAGTGTCTAAAACCGGCAGTGTTTCCCGGGTAGCGATTAACGATCTCATTTAGACATTAATTACAGTGAAAACTTGCATTATTTATGACCCAAAATACTAAAATGGTCTTCATAATTAAGGCTTTTGCTGAAATATAGTAAGCATCCTTTTCACCCAATTAAAAAGCTTAGATATCCCTTATGCGTACAATAAAAAATAATTGTGCAGTAAATCTTTCATTGCAAACACCTGATGCACTCCTCTGCATTATAATAAATGTTATATTTTAAAAATTGATTTCCCATATATATATTTAATTTGAATATAAGCTACATTATATTAGGTATAAAAATTTGTTTATTTGACTATGAGCTAATAAGATGTGTTGTTTGTTGTATTCAGGTATACTTGTGCGTAATGCACATCACGTTTGAGTTTACTGACCCTAATTTATATGATGAGAAAAATTCTCCAAATAACATTATTTGTCATTATTTGCCATAATTTACATTGAACGGGTAGTTAATCAATTATTTACTGGTTTCAGGTGTATACAGATTGGGCAAATCATTACTTGGATAAAGCCAAATCAAAGAAAAACATAAAAGATTTGCAACTAGATTTGGCTGACGGTGTTCTGCTTTCGGACCTCGTCGAAACAATTTGTGAGTCAATTGAATATTAAATATTAAATTGAACACATCATTTATTATTATACATTTATACCTAAAATTAAAAGCAATTAATCATTTTTATTTAGGTTATATTATGTTTCTCCCAATTGTCCTGAAATGAATAATTGTTATAATAATAAAAAAACATTAATCGTGGTGTCAACCACTATTAGTATAAAACTATATTATATAATTTCAATGATATAGTATAGTACCTATATTATACTATAAACTCCAAAACTGACTAAAAACAATAACGTTAACAAATATTATTGATTTTATATCATACATTTAATTGTTTTTTGAATAAATAGGGTAGTTTATGAATATAGACGAATTATTAGTTATTGTTTTGCTCAAATATTAACTCAATAATTTATGTTCCTGATGGGCCCCCGTAAATAAAGACTAACCTTATGACTCAGTTAACATATAACTTAAAAGTTAAGATCATATTATAGTCTGTAACTTATATCGATCTAAATCCTAAGGTTTATAACTTTTAGACGGTTTTAGTACTTACATACTTAATAGTTATAACTTTATAGCCTTTCGTAGGTATACTTCTGCCGATTCTATAGTTGATCATTACATGGATTCATACATAAACCCTTACATGTTTTTTTCCGAATCATTTAAAGGAAAACAATCGCAGTTGACTAATTTCTTGTCGCAGTGACACTGACTGTTATAGTATAATATAACGCTACATAAGCTCATTATATATTTCTTGTTAACACCGCAGATAATGTAATTTAAATCTTCTTGTTATAAAAAATGAATTTTATTGCTTTTCTGGTAAAAAAAAAAACAGATTAAAGAAAATGTCCGTATTATTAAACACACTTATTTGAGTCGGTAAAAAAAATATCATACATAATAATATTATAATATGTACGGAGGTCGAGGAACTCGAACACATGAGTTCGATGAGGTATAGAGAATAAATATCATGTACAAATGTAGTGATCAACAATATAATAATTTTGACTCAACCGTTGGCACCGTGACAGGTTTCTTTATAGCATTTCGGTTTTACGACGTACCGTATAATATTGGACGCGGAAATCCCGAAAATCCATATAAGACATTATATCCCGTCGTTTTTACGTATTTTCAGGCAATCATCGGTTGCCGGACGTGAACAGGAAACCAAGGACCCATTTACAAATGGTAAGTACCGTAGTGGTGTTACAATATATATGATAAATAGGTACTCTTACTGGTATTAAACATATTATATACCGTCTATATACGCATCATGTTACTTCTATTACGTCAGGTGCGAGAAAAAAACGAAATAAAATCGTAGATTATTCCGTGTAATGCGTGTGTACCTACAATAATAATTTCTTATCGGCTCAGCGACCGTATGCAATATAGACTTCCGAGATGCGGGGCATTAAACGGGTGGTGGGGCGGTGGAGGGGGGAGAAAGATGTCGAGAAAGAGGAGTAGAAGAAAATTGATAAATTTAAATATTACGCGCTCAGCTATAATAATATATAAGATACTCGCGTATGGGGACACACTTGTTGTACCTACGTTCTAACACACTTTACCGCCGATCAGCTGACTCTGGACAATGATAAGCGCATGTCCAAACCAGTTTCACGCGTATACATAAGTATATATAATTACAAGTATATATTATAATATGTATTGTAGCCACTTCCATCTGACCTACAAAACTCCTGCTTGCATTTTGTTTATGCTTTATAGCCATGCAATACACACACACCAGCTCACTCGCACGCACAACACATACACACACACGCACAAACACTAAGTCACTAACCCACCTATATACATTTCTGGGCGCCGTTTTGAAGGTTAAATGGCCGCCGTGGAGAAGTTTACATATTATTCGATTAACGACCCGCCTGACCTCCAACTGGAGCCACCGACGACGACGACAACGTGTCCGAGATCGCGCGGGATATAGGTGGTAGCCTATATATTATATTATGATTGTGTAGAAGCCCGTTTAAGTATCCGAATGAAAGCTAACCACGTAAATAGTGTCCCTATACGTACTATAATATATTGTGTACCTATATTATCATTAATTGTGGTAATATTATTTTAATCATTGTAGTCGACAGGCTTACCTAAAATTTAGGCATAATGTCGTGTGATGTATGCAGTGCGATGTCGTAGTCAATAATACTATATGCAGTTACATAGTGCGGAATTAAATGCGAACGTTGTGCCTATATCTGAATTCTGAATGTGCAATAACGGAAATCACTAAACGACCTGTCCCAATGTGAGTGTTTATGACACGTATAAAGTGTTACATTATACTTCTGTGAGCACGTACCTATTTATATATGTCTTGAAAATATACTCGTTTCCTTCCTATATAAGCATAATACACCCGCACGACGCAGTTAGAATTCGGAACCGATCGTTTTCCGAACGGTTATTGTGGCAGATTTAGGGCAGACGGTCGTCGTCGTAATATTATATCCGGTGTATAATTTCTCCGAAAACAAAATATGAAATATGAATGAATCTATACATTACAATATGTTCAATACATAATAATAATTATAATAATTATAACCCGACATAAGGACGATGTGTTCATTAATGGAAAAAATATGAGTAAGAAATATTGTCAGTATAAATCGTTACACTTAAACACAATTACTCGTTTAAAAACCGTTGCACATTTTAAGTGTGACAAGACGCGTAGTATGTTTTCTAAACTAAACATTTTAGTATGAATACGAAAATCTATGAAATCTTTTTTTTAATTTGAATTTTTCTCGTATTTACTTATTAGTAGATTACTGCTGCAATATCTACTACAAACGAGTTACGAGCAAATATTTTACGATAAATAATTATTCTGAACAAAACAATGCTCTGTACCTATACAATGCAAACGGTTTAAAACATATCCTAAAATTATGTGTACACATAGAATCGCGAGAGACGATTTATATAACAATAACAAATTTTGGTACTAATTAGCTATTATTTTAACCGGCCGATAATATATGCAAATGTATGCGATCGTCTGCTCTAGTTTATAACAGATATACGGGTATAGATGACTATTATTTATAGAACATTGAAATTGCAGAGAATGTATTCAATTGATATTGTTTATCAAATGGAAACTCTCATTTCCGTCTGTAATATTAATATGTATAGAATTTTTCCGTTAGGTTAAAAAATGTTTACTCGAACAACCGCTCATTCGTGATTTACCGCAATTGTATATTAAATCAATACACGAGGGTTACCAGGCCGAGTCCTCAAAATGCACGTGACGTCGTGATTATTATTTATTGCCCATTGATTTGTTATTGTTTATATAAGTGTACAGTTACACAGTTAAGCTCAGGAAACCATTTACCTATCTATGCTATTAAATAAAACTGACCTACCAAAACGGTCAATGTCAAGTGTACATACTTTATGCTAATTTGTTTTGCTCGTATGCAATAATGTTTATACAGGTAGTATCATATATAGCATTTACAAACTCTCAAATTCATGGGCACCTATGTAATATAATATACATTATATATATTACATACACTATACATAGGTACTTATATACCCCCATTATAATATTTAATATTTGTATTTATTTTTGTTACTTACATTCAACGATGTATAAACATAAACTTTATATAATATTTGAATGTTGAAATGTGCGAAAGTTGTTCTTTAAAATTTAAAACATATTTATATATATTTTTTTATTCATTTTAAACTCACGCGTAATTGTTTGTAGTGTGTTACAAAAAGTTTAAATCTACGTAGCCGTACAGTTCGTACAGCCGATCGATAAAATTAAAATTACGTTATAATAATCCTTATAAGTAGGCACACGGAACGGTTAAAAAAAACAATAATAATAATAATAAAAATAATAATAGTGGGTGCTGCCATACGATTATGTTGTCGGTGTCCGTGTCGGTCTACAATATAGCGTGGAGAAACAGTGTGCTGTGAACTGTACCAGCGGATAGACCGGTTCTCGTGTTCGTATGAAAAATAAAATAGTAAAATCGCGTATCCGTTTGTGAATAAAAAATACTTATTTCTTATTTTTGAAGATATTTGAAAAATAAAAATTGTGCTCATACCTTTATTTCTTATCGTAAATAATATAATTAAATGGATATTGAAGACGACCAGTTGTATCAATATAAAATAATACATAAATAAAGTAAGTAACAACATTTTTAAAAAAGTATAGTACTTCTTACTCAATTTTAACTTACTAAAAAAAGAACACATCTCGTAAATAATATAAAGTAATTTATGATATAGGTACTTATTATTAATAAGTAAAATAATGAGTTATTATTATGATATATTCACATTTTTATTAATTGAACATGATTAGGTTTTTATTCAGGATTTTTTATGAAACGGTTTTTAGTCATCATCTAGTCAAAGATTTTTAAAAGTGTATTGAAGTATTTTTAAACACTAGAATTATAATTATTTAATGATCACATTAATTTCATTGAGTACAAGAATTTTTAATTAGCATAAAAATATTAAATTAGCAATTTTCTCAACAAAAAAAGTTAATTTTTAATATATTAGTGTAGATATTTTTATAATTAATGTATCAGCTTTTAAAGTAACACATTTTTCTCTTAAAACTATACCTAGTTAATAAATATTATCTATACTGTATACAATTCATAATTTGAATTATTTTTTTTTGGACAGGGGAGTATTTAAACTTTTAAATACTTTTTAAAAGTTTTCACAATATTTGGCATATATATATATATTTTTAATTTTATCATATTTGAATTTAAAATTTTGAATATGATTTTAGATTAAAAACTAAAAATTACATCTATCAATCGTAATTCGTATTGAATAACAGATCTATTTAAAACCTATATGAAACAATAGTAAGTTAATATAGTATACTATATAGTAGGTCTTATTACTGATTAGTTTTAAATTCATATGTGTGCCAATCTTATAATGTGTATTGAAGTATAGCCTATAGAATATTAGAATGTAATTGTATACACCTAGATTGTATTATGTAGAATATAATTCTTACATTTCTTAGATTATTATATTATAATATTATTTTACTAAATTAATACTCATTTCCTTCTTATTAAATATGTGTTTGCCTAGTATTAATAATTTAATTACTTATTGGCGTTATTGCAGAAATTTGCCATTTTGCCATCAATTAAAGATTAAACACAATTTTAAAGTATTCTTATATAACTTAGACGATATGAAAATAATAAGTTGTGTGAGCACAGGGTTTTAAATTAAAATAATTGTTATTTGGTATTGTTTGTTATCTTTACAATGGTGTATCGATCATATTGTTATCTCGACCACGCCATTATTTGAGATAAATACTTGCATGATAAAATGTACCGTTATTTTTGATTATAAAAATGAGAGTTATGGGTTAAAAATTCTGAATGGGCTGACGGAACTAGGTATTTGTATTACAATAATTATGTAAGCAATTCTTTTCGGTTAACACTTTTTAACTTCGTAAACAGTTTTAAAAAGTTACATGCAGATCCCCGACATAAAGATTGAAATTTAAATCAGAGTTATTCTCATAATTGAACTGTTCAAGAGTAAACAAGAAAATGTCCGAAACAATATAAATAGCAAACGTTTTTAACAAAATCTTGACCATTTTTAATTCCATTCAGAATATTGTTTCCGATGATTCATCATAGCTTTCAAAAATATATTATAAAGGTGCACGCCCCAGTGGCTGGAACTTCTCTTGCGCAGTATCAGAACTTTTTATGTTTGTATTATCAAATTAATTATTGTTTATATTTAAAAACTAGTAACTATTTAGATATTCATGAATTAGTTTTTATCATACCAGCATATTGCATATACTTTTATAGAGTACGAATTCTAAGAATCATGCATATATATATATATATACTTCATAATATTATGCAGATTGACATATTATTGTATATGCATAAAGTATACACACGTACATTGTTATTAATACTTGTATTGTACTGTATTCATATTATCATTGATAAAAATATGTTTTAATGAATAAATATTCAAAGAAAATTAATAATGAAATAATAATAATTTATAATATATATTTTATAAATATAAATGTACTGAAAACCAAAATAATTTTTTCAAAAATGATTTTCTATGAATCAAACATTTTTTTTTTAAAGTTTAAATAATTAAAACAAAATATAAAATAAGGAAATATAATATTAAATTACAGCTTAGGTAGGTATCTATACTCATAAGCATAACATGAAATGACACCATATATGTTTGCATTTTGTGTACAGAAAAAAATTGCATTAATAATAACTGCATTTATATTTACAATTTGTTATTTCGATCGTGCTTCTTGCGTCAACTTTAACAATTTTATCGTGCTCGTAGTTTAAAATAGATTATATGTTATCACTGAGACCAAAACTGCTTTGAAGTCTGTAGTTAGACGAGATTCTTAACAATAAATAATGTACCTAGACAACATTTTTAGTCGCCAAATAATACCAATTGTCACGTTTCGCGTTTAAACCTGGGACTTCATCTCTGCAGCCATTAAAAGAACAAGAGAGAAAGAGAGAGAGAGATGCATTCACAGAGAGAGAACAATAATTGTCAATTTTGTCACGGATAACCTTGGTATTTATTTTTATGCGGTCCACATCATTGTAGTCTGCTTCTCGTCTCAGAAAAAAAGGATCTTTTCTCTGCGTTTATAATGCGAAAACAATATTAGCTAATGCGAAAATCATGCACGAAAACGTCCTTATAATTGTAACGGTATTAATATTAATCCGATAACGGATAAACTGGTAGTATTAGATAAACGTATATAAATGTATTCAGTTTTAGAAAACCATAAATGACAATACTCTAAGTATAGTCTGCTAACTTTTAATAATAATCGTACCTAATATATTTATTTGCTAAAATAGCTGTTTATAAATGGTATCTAATTAATAATGGCACTCTTGTCTTGAATTATTTGAGTATGGAATTATCATCATAAAATCTTAGGTACATTGTATGTTTCAAAAAGAAACACATTGGAAATTTGATAAAAAAAAAAACACTCATAATAAATCAAATATAATTTGAATTATTTTTTTAACTGAAATGTATACAAAGCATTAACATAGTACACATTAGGTATAGTAGAAAAAAAGCAGTATTTTGTTTCTTTTCATATCCGATGATTCTAACAAATAATATACACTGTAAAATAATTTTTTTTTATTTTACCTATTGCATTCTTTTAATCCCTAATTATCTTATGTAATGCAACTTATGAAGAACCTATAGAATATTTATCAGGAGACATTAGTCAATGAAAGGATCAATGCAATAATAAAATAAATACTTAATTCGAGAATAAAAAGTGTACCTATAAAAGTATAAACTTAAAACTATTAAAAGCAACCATATAAGCTGTAGACTATAGCTTTGTAAAAGATTATAGATATATTATTATTTAATATCCATCTAGATTATTTAAACATTTAGCTTTATTTTCTTTAAATTATTAAATTACAATATATAATTATTCTTAAGTTTATTAGCTAGTCATAAAATGCACACAGCATAATATGCTAATAACGACTTGGAATCAGAGAATATTTCCGAAAATATCAACTATATAATTATTTTGTACTTCTACCTGTAGTTTGTTTTTTTTTCACCACAAACGCATGTATAATTGCATTTTTTTAAAAATAATTTTGTCTAGAACGAGGAGTTTTCTTATACATTTTAATACAATTTTTAATTTTTGATAGAAACCTATGTAAATCAAGTATAAAAATTGCATACCTATTAATAATTAGTTGTAATTATTTAGGGTTTAAACAATATAATATACCATATTATTATACACTATACAATGTAGAAAAGTGATGATAAATAACAATTATTTTTTTTAAGTTTAACCTACACCGAATTCCCTAATATACTTAACGTAACCACTATAATATTACTATAAATTAATATTGTATGATATATGTATAAGGCTGGGGACTCCCCGGAGGTAGAAAAAATAACACAATCAGCCTCGCCATAAAAACATAAAGGTTCTCGGCGCCGCAGCATCATCAGATATTTCATTCATTACAGTGCCCATACGGTTTGCATATGGTGAAACGATATTTGGAGCTAAAGCCATTAATTATTATAATTTATAAGTGTAGCTACCTTAATAACCTATACATAATAACTCAAAATCGAATTTCACTTTTATTCCGAACAAAAGAATAATAAAATCATTACGCGTATATCGCGCTATTGGTAGGTACATAATGTAAAAATGCCCTGAATAATGAAAACGGGTGTTAGAACATTTTAAATATAACGTATTATGCTCAAAATACTTTCGGATAAATAATTTAAGACCGTATATGGATACAATTGTTTTGCGGCGGTCCAGTGACCTATAACCTCAAAATATTTCCCACCGGTCGTGCTGAAGCTGCAGCTGAGGTCGTTGCGCCTTGGGTCATATATCTACGTTAACTTAATACTTTTATCATTTTTAATATTTTTTTTTTTACTCCTTCTAAGCACCTATTATTCAATATTATAATATAATCAGTTCAGTGGTACCGCCGAATTAGACGATCGAATAACTCAAACTACGCACTATGTATCTGACACAGAAAATCATCTCGTAATACCTACGATGATACTATAACAATATCACGTATAAGCGTGGAGCGTGTAATACGATTTATTGGGATTTTGCAATCACTTAAAAACGGTGAAAACATACTGAGAATAGGTGTGAACCTGGTGTCGAACGTGAAACGAGCCGAATTTAAATAATAAGAAAACACGTCTTCGTCACATTAAATATACACGTGCTTCGATATCGGAAAAAGCGGTTTAAATACATATACCTACCTATATTAGGTATACATTAATAATTCTATGCCTATACGTATAAGTAAGACTACTAGCTATTACGACGTTGATTTTGGAATATTGAGTTTACTATTAGGTATTGTATTATACAGGATGATTCAACAAGCGTGATAACCCATTTTTTCTTCCACAATATAATGTGCAATTATCCAAAATCTGATTTTTGGAATTTTTAAATATATCTACTTAAAGATCAAATTTTCAAATTCTTGAGATTTGTTGAACTACTTACTGTGTAACATGTGGAGAGACTTCTGTTTTTGAAAATAAGAACCTCCATTTTCTACTGTAAATTATTTAGCTGTTAATCCTGAAAGTGTTGTAACAAAATAAAAATTCGAGTGAGTATAGTTTTTGAAATATAATATAACATTGTGTGCCTACCTATATCTAAAGATAATTGGTTCATAATAATGGGTTTGGAATATATGGA
Organism: Aulacorthum solani; assembly: GCA_008528875.1. Taxonomy (NCBI): domain Eukaryota; kingdom Metazoa; phylum Arthropoda; class Insecta; order Hemiptera; family Aphididae; genus Aulacorthum; species Aulacorthum solani. The sequence continues at coordinate 189 of PVMI01035866.1, read as the reverse complement.
GGCTATGGTGATTTGAGAACTTTCGTGATTGATTTTAACCCATCAATATTTATGATTTGTAAAACTGGTCCAAGTATAATAAATACCTATACTAAAATACTAGATACACAATATTATACATAGGTACATTATATGTTTTTGTAAAATCATTTTTAAGGACTATCATCCTTAATATAAACATTCACCCGC
>PVMI01035848.1:0-16781 GCA_008528875.1 Aulacorthum solani | reverse complement strand
GGGGGTGGGGTAATTTCCCGATTTATTTTGGGTTTTTTTGCCGGGTTGCCCCCCCCCCCCCCCGGATGCTTCGTATATTAGTGTAATGTCTATGATAAACACAAAAACGTATTATAAATTATTTTTGCGCCATATTTGTTTTGTACTTTTGTTAACCTAACGATGGATCGCTTTTTTAATTAAACTGAAAATATATACATATTGTATAAATTGTTGTTTATGATGAATCGTGGCTGGCCGCAAAGTAAAAACATATTAACGCCTTGATTGAACCCTGAAATTGTAATTTCAATTAAAATAAATTAATATGTGGCCATGGTACAAGATAAAACAACATAATATTATCTTGACAAGCCGCAAATAGTAATGAGCTAAACAAGACTAAAAAAATTCTTGGTCGTGATGACTTGATTTTGTTCTTTTGGACTCGATCCAGGTCGTGGTTATAACTCATAATTTTGACTTGGTCTTGTTGAATCATTAGGTATTGCCGTATTGGTCTAGCTGCAAAAAGTAAAAAACAATTAAATAACTATAGGCTATAATATAGTATATGGTCATTTGTTGTTGGATTGTTAAATTATCTCTAGAATACTATATATTATAGTAAATATATTTATATTTCAAACAGAAACAAGTCCAATTTACTTTTAATTTTGACATTTTTTCATATTTTATCACTCATTTTAAAATGTTAAAGTAAACAAGTTTAATATTAGTTGAAGCAATTTCTATCACCGAAATACTGATGTATAAAATATATAAGGCTCGTATTTCGGTACTTATAATATACTTTTCACTAGAACGATGAAAGAAATATAAACATATAATATCCACCATATTATAAACATAAAGACTTCCTGTTATTAGTATAACATTTAAAGTATAAATTTATTTAAGAACATAAATAATTGTATCAGTGATATTTAACGTCAGTGTCGATTTCAGAAAAATAAATAAATTATTCCAAAATTACTAATTTTTACAGTTACTGAGCTAATGTTTAATGAAACCAAATATTTTTGATAATATTGTTTTTATTTGTTTCTAATCTTATCTTCAATAATTCATAATTTCTTCGAACACTGATCAAAATTATCAATGCAATCTTATAATATGCCTGAGTATACAATAAATTAGTCTTACTGGAAAAACATTTTCTTTTTTAAATCATCAATTTTGACTAGGTCTTTTAGTGTTGGTCGAGGTCTCATGCAGACTCGATCTAAGTCTTGGAAGTGCTAGTGCCAGTGCCAACTTGGTATTGGTCTTATTCTTGGTTATACAGCAAATCCAAGACAAAACCAATTTTCCTCATAACTGCCCTCAGATATACAACATTATAGTCACCAAATACTCCTGTACCATACTTGTCTGATAATTGTAAAATTAATGCTTAAAAATTTAATTTAGTAAACAAATTCAGTTCTTTTCGGATTATGACTTCTGGCTTGACCTGCGTAAAGCAAGGAATCTATTTTTTACCTTTTACAACCATGAACTAATTTTTTTCACTTCCGGGATATAATGGATACTTCACTTCCAGGTTGGTATGACCAACAATATTAATGTACTAATCTATTTTGTCTTGCCCAGATAGGGGTAGGTACCTGTATACTTACACAATTATACGGTGCTTCATTAAATAACTTTTTTTTAATAAATTCTTTGGTAGTAGATAGAAACTTGAAATATCATCATTTTTTTAAACATTTGTTTTTTTAAAACAAACATGGAATGCATAACATACTTAAATGTCGAAATTCCATCGTGTAATATTTTCAAAGAAGATTTAATTTATATTTACTTTTAATTTATGGAAAACGTATCTTATAGTATCGATAGTTGAAGTATCACACAATATACTTAACAATCTACAATATGTGAATAAGTGTAAATGAATTTCAACTTTTCTTAATATTACAGTTCGTTGTTGTCTATTTTATTTTATATGTGGGTATCTAATTTTAAAAAGAACTTTGTTTGAATGATATTATTACGACAATTCTTCAGCATTAGTATTATGGTATAATAATCAAAGTGTGTAACAATAATTATAGGTGTTAAATTTAAAATTTAAACATTAATATAATATAGTTACAATATTTATAACCGCTCTGTTATTTTCTTCCTTTCAATCACAAGTGGTGTATTCAAATTGCATACACAATCGCGCCGTAATTTAATTTTTTTCATTGAAAACATACGAAGTCTTACGAAAATAACTATTGTGCCAATGGGCAATGATAACAATTAACAACATTAACATTTTTCGTATTTCCAAATTCGAATTAATATTGTTTCTTTAAGAATAATTTAAAACCATTCTGGAACTCAAATGTTTTCATTCCGCACTAAAATATATTATTATAGTAGTCCTATTCTTACTACATTATAGGCACTAATTATTCGGTATCCGAGTTCGTTAGGTATACCTACACTTATTAGTTATTTCGATATACTTCGGTAAATATTTTCAACACCGTTTTATATTACAAATTACAATAAAGTCGTACACTAGTATATGAAGTTTTGGTCGGTTGAAATAAGAAACAAACAAGTATTTTGTTACTGTCTTTTGAATTTTTGTTGACACCGTGAGTGCCTAGGTATTATAATACATGGAATGTGAAAATACGAATCCAACTACTTTTTTGACTACTTTAGATTCTGGTAGGAGCGATGAATGTATTATTAATTTTACAATTAAGTGTTTCTTTTTTCTGTCAACATTTTATCTATTAGACAAAATGCTTTCATTATCTACTTCAGTATCTTTCTGGTGAGAATGCGTACCTAGAATTTTTTTGACTTTTTGGGGGGTCAAAATTGAAAATTCTTACAAACAAAATGCATGCTTAAGTTAATTTAAGTTATTATTGTTTAAGTTAATTTGCTTTAGTGGTGATCTGGTGAATTTGCTGCAGGCTCACAGATGATGTAAATCGCGGCAGTCCAAACAAATCCGCTGCAGGTGATGCACTTGAGATAAAGAGTTGCATCCGCGGAATCTAACGTTTCAACGTCTGCCACTGCCGGATTCGTCTAAAGCGGCAGTAATGACACCTGTCGCCGCAGGAGTTAGCGAGAAGCCATCTAACCAGACATCGTGGCCATTGACACCGGTTTCCCCGGACGAAGGAGACAAGTTCGGTGGGCAACATGGTAGCAGTCCATAGGCGGATATTGGTGGAGGGGCTTAAGCCAAACCACACTACTATATGTCAAAATAAATTGTGATATTTAATATACCTATATATATATATATATATAAACTTGGTGCCTCTGCCATAATAAAGTAGGAGTACTGAGTAGCCACTAGTTAGTGGGTTGAAGCGTTTAAAAATGTATGTTTAAGCTAGTGTTTAACCTAACCTGGATAAGACAAAAATGTTAAGCCCCCCCCCACGGTTGTGACCAAATAATACCGTAGCACTACAGTTTGGTGACGAGGAGTCCAACCGCAAGGGTCGACAAAACCACCAGACCACGAGACAGCCTGGAGTTTCCAGGATATGGAAACCCGTGGCGGAAACGGACCCAACAGTAACCGCGGGCAGTCCTAGACGTCACTCACTGTAGAGCCCGCAGAAGAACAGATTCGTCAGGCGAATGTTTTGTTGAGGTGCTATCGACATAGACCGCAATGAAAAGATTTTACAACGAGTGTTNNTTTAAACGTCGCTGCGAGAGATTTGAGAGTTCGCGGAAACCAACTAACGTCCGCCCTCTCACTGTTATAGCACTTGTTTCGTACGCAACTATACACGTCGCTCTGCACTTTTGAATAAGGCTAGAAGCCCGTTGTGTTTGCCGGACAATCTGTTTGGCGTCATTTTATTGTTGTAAACAATTTTGAGATTTGAAAATAGCGATCATTTCTTCAAAATCTGCTTTACTTACTTGTTATTTCTGATTCAATTGTATCAATAATGCCAACGCTAAACACCTTTCTTAGTTTCTTATGGTTCATATTTGACCTTAAATTAAAATTTCTAGAACATTATCTTAAATGTAAAAATAAACACTGTAATTGTATTTTTCGCAAAATTTTCATACGAATCGAAGCGTAATTTATAAAATAATCGAATTTATTGCCATAAGTTAAATTTTTTGAGAGTTTAAGCCGCCTCTAAAATATCACACTAGCCCTAGTAATGAAATATTGTAGCCCCTACTGAAAAAAATTCCTGGTTACAGCACTAAGACCTGTTACACCTCAAAAACATAACTTAAACGTATATAGCAACAAATTCAATCATTTAAAACTCTGTTAACCCTAGTTTTGTTATTATTTCATCATTTTATTTAAGTTGACAGTGTAAATGTAAAACAATGAGTTAATAAGTCATTTATATTAAATTACGACAAATAACTATCACTACTCAGCTTTATCTTGTCTTTGTAGTGTCACACCACTTTTTCAACGATTCGGGAGTGAAAAACGAGCGGCCAGCGCAAAAACAATGCGAATAGCCTCGATTCGTATGGGAATTTCACAAAACATATATGTACTGTTTATTTTTATAATGTTCCAAAAATAACTTGAACAATCGCAGATTTTGAGGATGGAAAAACATTTTAAAAAATCTTCATTGCAAGCTAGGGTCATCAAAGTGAGTACCTACGCGCGTAACTAGTGACCTTATCAATTTCAGAAACACTTTGTATTCTGTAAGTCATGTTCATTATTCAGTATTCGACCTAACCCTGTTTACAAGGTTTAACAGGGCATGTAACAATAATATAGGTAATCAATTACCAATGTAACAAAATATAGCCAATGTAGCCTGACATTTAAATTTTGAAAAATTTGGAAATTAATACGAAAAAAATAACAAATTCACATTACACGATTGACTTAGGTATTATGTTACAATTCCAAAATATTTTCGTTCTATAGTGTGCCATTAGTTTTGAGATTAGAGTGAATTGACCTATTACCAAACTTTTAGGTAAGAACACTTTCTGTGCTTAAGAGTTGGCGATTTTTTAGATATTTTTATTTTCAATCAAAATATGTGAAACAAATTAAAAATCCTCATATCTAGCTTGAAAATTTAAATATCCAATAAGATATTCTTTCCTTGCTCTAATATCAAAACTAACATCTCACTATTTGATTATAAATTGTAATTTCAATTATTGTCTATAAATTATAATTAATGTAATCATTTAGTTCATTAGTCGTTACAATAAGACAAACATTAATACTGACAATTACAGACATAACGTCTTAGTTTGAATTAAAGCTGCTGTTTTTGTAAAATATAAAAACAAGATGAAAAAATTTTCAACCAACTGATAATTCAATTTTTTTATTATTAATACTTCAATGTTGTAGTAAACGACAAAAAAATGCATGTATAAATTTTTTTTTTTGTTAGGTAATTTGTTCAAGGCTTATTCAGTAATTACTAATTACAAATATAAAGATTATCTAAATGATATTAAATCTTAATGATAGCTTACAAAATAATAAATAATTACCTAAACATATTTGGCAGTATTTGTGTATTATTCATGTTTTTATGTAAAAGGTTCATAATAATAATAATAATAATAATACTGTAGGCATAATACATAGTAATTGTATTGGAAACATTCATAAACACAACGTATTTGTAAAAATAATAATATTTTATTTGGTTAGGTACTAAGTGTAAGTATAAATATATATATATATACATTTATACTTATGTCTATTCGATTTAATAGAGATTTATAAAAGTTTACAATAATATATTCAGTATCAATGTACATATAACTACAAAAGTATACGAGTACATAAAAAAATTAATTGACACTATTGGCTTAACCAAATCACCAACTAATGATTATGAATTAACACACAAAATTGTGTTTATATAAAAAAAATATCTATGCATAATTAATTTCAACATATAAAAAAATCCTTAAAATTACATATTATAAATAAAATCACAAAATTCGGACTAGGATCAGACATATTGTACTAAATAAATTCTACTTAATGATACCTATATTATTTGTTTTCTTTTTACACTTATTTATACAATAAAATGGTAACGTTTTTTCAAAATACACAATTGGCTAGCATGGCCAACAATGTATTAGTAAAAACAGCAATGATATTACATTTTTTTACTCCAGATAACTATTGCAACGCATTAAACTCTTAAGTTTCATAATTAACTACTGTATATACATTCAAGAGATAATATTCCAGTTGCAATAAACTTATATTATTAAGTTATATAAAATAACTTATTTAAATAAAACATTGCCAAAATCTAAATTACATTGTTTAGTATGTTAGAATAATTTAAGTAAAAAAATATTATGGACATTTGTGTTCATTCATTATTACATTTGTTAACACTTTTTGGTTGAAAGAGTCAATAAATTAAAAAGTATCCTTAAAAAGTGTAAAAATATAAGAATGTAGATTCATAGCAATATAAATTAAGTTATTGAGTTTTTTTTAAATACAGAATTGAGATTAACAAGTTAATCAATTCGTTGAATAAATATTGGCGGGAAAACTAAACTATTGTCTATTAAAAATAAAAATATATTATCAAAAAAAATATGCTAAATACTTAAAAAGCCGCATCTCAACTTTATAATGTCTTATTTTACGCACGCATAGTTTAAACTAAAGTATAGTAGCATATTTTGTAAAGGAAAATAGTATACATAGCATATGAGTTATTGTGATGTTGAACGTGCGTAAGGCAAAGACAATAAATTAAGGTATAGTGTCTTCTTAAAGTACAATACTAGGAACACTCAAAGAAAGTTGTACAATGCAATAATAGTGAGAATAAATAAGTTTAATCTATGTGTACGATTGGCATCGGCTGATGAATCGGGGTTAAACTCGAATACACTAACCGTCCTATTAAACAATGAGCGTGGTTCAAAAAACAATACATCAGAATATGCTGCATGAGAAGCATTGATGAACTGTTCATCATGAGAAGTCATCATATCGAACACACACCAATCTAAATACTGATCAGTTAGTTTGTGCCCAGTGGGCCCAATACTGTTGTGACATAATGTCAACCCACGATCTAATTCACTTATTGTAACTTGTTTAATATCTATCTGTTCAGAAGTTGGACAACCAGTAGAACATAACACATTTTTGTCTTGATCAAATACTTGTGCTAACTGGTCTGGCAATTTAGCAGAAATGGACAGATATTTTCCAACACGGGTCACAGTTATAATTGTAGAAATATATGATAATCGTATGATTACTGTCTCACTGTTGGGGTCATTGGAGCGCCAGGAAAGGGAAACAGTTGGCGATGAAGCTGGTCCAGATGAAGTAGTACTATCTTCAAATTTATCCGGCAACTGAAGATCTCCTTGTGCTTCGTACAATTTGTACAGGGTACACTCAGGTTTATGTGCTTTTAACATGACTGTCAACTAAAAATTTAAAAAAATTTTGATTAAACATTATATTTTTCTATTAACATGAAAAAAATTAATTAAATACCTTAGTTGGAGCAGTGGCTGTTGTGCTATTTAAAACAGCGTCATTGGTTACCATGATACTAAAAAATGGATTCTCAATCACTTGCCAAGCCCCATGAATCCGACAAGTTTGATATTTTCCATCGAATGTCCTCAAGTGAGGATCACCAAACAAGCCACAAAACCGGTGTGGTTTTTTATCATCAAATAGCAATGGGCAAGCAGGTCCATTGTGGGTTGATGGAACCATTTGGGAATTTTCACCACTATTATTTCTGGAGAAATCTTCATGGCCGATACATTTCTTTTTGAACTCTGAATTTGATACTGTAATAGCTGAATGATATCCAATGTCGCCACGGCATTTCTTCGATAATGATTTCATACACTTAAGGTACGCATCTAAATCTCTGCATTGATTATCCTTGTTGTCAGGCAAAGTACATGTATCTTGAGGACATGGTACCGGAACACAGGTGCACACTAAAAAAAAGTTTATGTTACTCATTTGATTCTCAATGTAATTAAAAAAACTTAAAAACTGATAGTTAAATTAAAATAGACAACATAAAATAACGTTATGACTTATGCTAATCTACTTCATTTAAATTTTATTTATAAACCACTATTTAGTACCTACATTAACTTTCAAGAATAATTTATCAACTTCATTTTATTTAATGATTTTTAAGTAGGAAGTAGATACCTATCTGCTTTAAATTGCTTTATAAACAAGTCTCAATGAAACCGTAACAATTATTATAATCATTAACATAAAATAATTTATAGATACTACACATTGTTTAACACAAGAAAATACAATAAACAAATCACTGGTAAACATTTATGCTCTACGGCACCATGTAGATGTAAACATAAACAATTACTAATTTATTTACTCGTAGTTGTATTGGCATGGAATCATAATATTATTTTTATCAGTTTATTAAATTGATAAGTAATTAACTACAGTTTGAATTGACCCAAAGGTAATATTAATTTAATTGGTGATACTTAGAGACAAGTTATTGGTACTTGATGAATAATAAGTAAAACTGTAAAAGGCAGTAGATTTAAGCAAAACACAATTTGTTAAAATTACAAATCATTTAATCGCCTAACGAATAACAATACTATGTAGTCAACGTTTACAAAACTCTTACCTGCAATAACGGTGGCCCATATTATCCAAACACGATGAATGAGGTTTGAAACAAGCATTCTCCAGGAGTGTATTGAACACGAACGACCACCTACGTCACCATGTCTTCATAACGAAGCTGTAAAAACCAAAACATGACCGGTTGAGAAAATATTTAATAAAAGTGAGCAATAGTAGGTATAGGTGGATGGATAGACTCTGATGGATTAATGAGCAACAAAGACCATGGGAGTAATTTCAGGGACTGTGATAAATAGTGGCTCATAGGTATGTCAGGGCAACAACATAGTCGGACGATAATACAAGCGAAACATAATTAACATTATCTAACGACACCAAAAAGGTAATAAATTATATTATGATATATTATTATATTATTAAATATTATCTGAGAATATCAACAAAATAAAATCGGCACGTCTGAGGTCGAACGACAGAGATACGCGGAGCAATTAATAAAACATAGGTACCTGATAATATGTATTTTATTAATATGCACCTACTTGGCACAGCTACATGGTACAATAATACAATAATAGGTAATACTTGGGTAATGATAGGTATGATGATAATAAATCGATTGCGACATTTCGCGAACATTACCATTTACAGAGGATGGCCGTGCACTGTATGATGAAAAGGACGACGACGACAGAGGGGACGCAACGATCGCACTCGGATGACGGGCAGCATCAATTCCGGCGGCGGCGGAGGCCGATCGATTCGTAAACGGCAGCAGCGCGCGCGAAATTAATAATATTATTGTAATACGGACGGGCAGCGGCGGCGATTATCGACGTAATATTATCGTCTACAGACTGAACGCAGCACAAAATATCGCGGTACCGGAATACCGACAATAACTACTGAGGTACAACGCGACAACGATATAAAAGATTGGTCGCGCGCAAACAGCGTCCGCACTCGCTATCAGCGCAGAGGTGTGTGCGTGCGTAGTGCGTGTAAACAACGAGAACGTCGTATTTGAAAAAAAAAAATATTTTATTATTGTCGTAACGCGGTCTCGGCGGTCGGTAGACTCACTGCGGCGGCCGGCAACGAGATACGGTCGCGCGGCGGCTGCGGCGTCGGCGGCGGTGGCAGAAGGGAATGCGGTCGGACCAATCGGCGCGACCGGTCGTGTATAACGGGCATCGCAGCCGCCTTGGCTGCGAAAGCCGTCAACGCGCCCGGACGAGCGGACGGGGGAATGCTGGCGGGCAGGCGGGTGGACGGTACGTACGGCGGCGGCGGCCGTTTTTCTGTGCGTGTACACACAGCGCGCGCGTTTCGTCCCAGACTTGGTGTCGTCGGCTCGTGGGATTCCTTCTGTGTGCGGCTGCCAACCCCCTGTGCCCCGTCCCCGCCGCCGTTCCGTATTATTACACCGCACGTACAACCGTATATACCAATATTATTATTCATTGTTCGGTACCTATATAATATTTGATAGGTATACGTTTTTTTTTTTCTATATCTTTTTCGTCTGTACGGCACAATACACGTTCTCATCTTACCCCTATATAAAATATTATATTATACAACCTGAAACGTACAATATTTAATATAATATTATTATCATGTGTAGGTAGATGTGTAGTAGGTATGCCATGTTTACAGGGCGGTCGGGGCGGCGATTCTTATTTATCGCGCGAACCACTAATATTGTCTATGGCGAATTCGCAGTTATGAACTTTCGAAATCTTTTTTTTCACATGCCCATCAAAGTGGATTGATATTGAACCACCGTAATACACATAATATTAAAATTTAAAATCGATACAACAATATTTATTTAATAAAATAATTATATTTCTTATCGATGTAATTTTAATATGTAAATTTCGAAAATCAGTATAACGTCATTTCGAACTATGAAAAAGTAATGCATTTATATTATTATGTAAATTGCAAGTGAGCGGAAAAGAGTGTATGACAGGATAGCACTGTTGTCTTCTGCAGAGATAACCCCACCAACCGTTGTTGCACTACTCCGCTCATCAACCAAACTTTTAAGTTTAATTTAATACAGGTACATGGAAATCCTAAATAACATATTTTGTCTCGGAGTGTATGAAATTTAAAATTAATATCGTCATTTAAAAGTGAAAACCTTATAAATACAATGATGTAAAAATTCAAGTCGTGGCTTGTATTACTATATATATTATATGTATTTTAATTAATCCACGAGTATACCAGTACCTATCTGCTACCTGAAAACATTTTTATTTAATATTTTTATAGTCATTACATCATTTTTTTGTATATTTATGACTTTATGAGTATAGGAAGTAGGTACTGGTATACTCGTGGGCCGTGGCTTAATTAATATTTTACATAAACGTACAAAAATATGATGTTATAATGACTATTAAAATATTTTTCAAAAAATAAAAATGTGTTCAAAAACCATAAGCTTACCGGAAAGTCGACTGATTCATGATAAAAGAATCACTCTGTATGTTACATATATATACGATATTGTTATGGCCGTAACCGAGCGGTTGTTGTGTCCGCGTTTCAGAAAAGAAATCTGATGGGAACGGCGGAGAGGAAGAGGATGAAAAAATAATAAAATACGAAATACGTGTATACGCGTATACTTAATAATAATAATAATACTGTCGTACGTCGGGAAAACGCGTGAACAACAATGGTGAATGGACGGCCGCTGCCGACGGTACGTGGTGTATTGAGAACACCGTGACATTACTACACGACGTTGCCTATTATAATAATAATATATGTACAGGTTATATATATATATATATATAGGAGCATTGTGGCCGGGACGTTACGTCAAAAAAACACCAAAATACTAGAATCCTCGACAACCGTGGATTTTTGATTATTTATAAAATATATATAATATTTTTTACCTGTAAGTAGGTACCCTGTAAGTAATATTTCATATTATTATATTAGGTATATGCGTCGAAGACGTGGCATTTTTTTTTTTATCGCATACGCGACCGTGTCAAAAACATAATGTGTAATATAATAACATAATATTACCTGTAATATACTATGTACCATGATGAACTCGTGTTATATATTCATCATTCACGCCGTATAAAACTCGAAGATGAACACAAAAATATATTTATTCGGTAAAACATTAAAAATATTACCTATATTTAAATGACTGTCCAAAAAGTAGTAATACATCTGTCCATTGCTACCGTAATTTATTATATTTAATTATATAAGATAAACCTACATATTATATATTATATTTATTATAATAATAATTATTAATTTTAGTGTGGTTGAAAACGAATTTAGTTGTTCTAAAGACACCGCCTCTCGTTTAATGAGGTTTTTAATATTTTTTTATTATTATTTTTATTGAGATATGCCTAGTATATAAGAGTAAAATGTACCTATTATGCATGTGCGATGTGCGATACCACAACGCGTGTGCATATTAATAACCCATTCAATTAATTAAAAATTCATCCGACATAACGTCTTAGTAACTGAAATTTGTACACCTTCATCGCACATTATAGACAAGTTTTTTTTAATTGTTTGTAATGCAATATACATATTATAATACATAGGTCCGTTTAATAACCATTAACGTTGAGGACACTATTCAATATTTGAAATTTAGGTTCCTAATTTAAATGCTATAACCTACATTTGTATTATATTATACTGTTGTCTGTTATAATTTAAAACATCAATATTAAGCTTTAGGAATTTAATAACAAATAAAAAAAAAAAAATTTCAATATGAATAAACATTTAGTTGCATGATTGCATGGTTTCAAACAATCACTTAATAATAGGTATGTAGGTACCTAATGTAAAAATGTAAAAATATAAAACAAATATAAGTCAATCATACTTATTGAAAACAATTATATAATTAACAATTGCATATTACAAATGAGTTATGGATTGACTAGGTTATTTTTACTAATAAATTATTATATTCATAAGTCTATTTGATTGTATGACTCATCTTTATTAATGGTGTTAAGTCAAATAAACGTATAATATGATTTATTTGTTCCTTTTAGATATCATACATTTAAATTGAATTGTATTAATTTTTCTATACCCATTCCCTTACACTTAAACTTTTTTGGGCCTGGCAGTTTTTTCTGAAACAAGTATTTTTTGGTCATTTAAGATCATTCATTTCTAGATTTAAACCCATTCCCTCAGAATAGGGAAAATCCTTAGTACGCATCCGGTGTTTGTACCTGAAGATAATTTAAATATTTATTGCATTTTAACTAAATATAAATTAATGCTGGAAAACTTACAACTTTAAAAAAAGTAGTTTACATTTTACTATAAACATTTTTTCATTAATTTTATACCAAAATATGAATAATAATAGTTCATAGAGTTCACTGCTAAGTATCACATTGTAATTTTTATTTAATAATTCCATGATTCATAAACGAATTAAAACATTTTTTTTCCTGAATTTAGCTTAAATGATGAGGATGATATATTAATATAGACAAATAGTTATCGTGTGTTGGATATAGGATGCAGTACACAACAGATGGACGCATCTGGAATACAGAAACTCTGGGATTGTTTCTACAGCTGCGCATAACGCAAATTACATATGTTTTATACGAAAATGATAATTTATTAATTTTAAAAACCATTTAATGTTTCAAATGATTCAAGGTACATTTCAAATATGTAACACGTGTTTTAAATAAAGGTGCAAAACTTTTAAGAAATAATTATAATTGTTATATGAGTACCTATACGTTTTTCGAATTAGAATTATTAACTTATTTTTGGAAATTATTGTATGAATGATTTTTTTTTTGAAAATGTTGATACATCCAATCTAAAATTTGAAAGAATAGTTTTTGAGTTTTTATTATTAATCTATCAATATTTTATACTTCGTATGTAATTTGTTTGAGTTTAATAAGTACAAGATTAAAATATATTACATCAGCTATTTTATAGTTTTGTAACTCCATTTTTAAGAACTATATTAATGTTTAGTAATTAGTATACCTATCAGTGGCATATCTATACATTTTTCATTGGATCCACATAATTTTTCCAAGACAAAGCTTATTTGGGTTACATTTATAATCACTTTTCTACAACCCTGTAAACAAAATAAAATAAACGTTATTATAAAGGAACATATGGGGTTCTAGGTCCCTTGTATATGTATTGTAATAATAACTGCATAAAAATAATATTACCTATGTAAAAAAAAACTTAAAGATGAGCTGCCCCTTATTGGTACCTCTTAGCTCTTACTAATACAAATATAATAATAATAAATAATAATAAAACAAAAAATAATGTTAATAAATTATAAATTTATATAGCCATTAATTGTATTTAAATATTTGTCTTAATAAACCAAATTATAGTCCACATTCATTTGGTAATAATGCATATAGATACATCAGCTACATAAACTACCTACCTATATATAAATTTAAAACTTATCAGTTTTACTAGTATTAACTTTATTCGACCTTTATTGGCGGTAAAACGTGTTGACTATTGGATTATGAAATGAAAATGTCCTATCAAATTGAAAAAAACTGCCATAAGGTTATTAATTATTCAGTTCATTTAAGAACAACTGGATAGTGAATACACACTATTTATCGAGGTAAAATATTATATCAAATATCAATGCTTATGCTTATATAGACTTAATTTTTTAATCTACTTAATTCAAAGTTCAAAATTATAAAGACTATAATTATTACTATTATTATTTATAACTTTTAGTTCGATATAGGTACATAATAACTATATTATGTATTTATGTATATGTGAACTAGTGAACTGCGAGTTCAAATATCTAATAAAAATAAGTATACCAGGATGTATCCAGCATTCGTATAATCGTATATATAATAAACCATATACGAATACGGATTAATAATATGATATACCACTACACCACATATACATATGATAATATACGAATATGTTCAGTGAGGCCTCCCATTACTATATTCTTGAAGAATAAATAAAAATAAAAAATACATCGTATGCGTAGTTCTTATATCATTGGACATAAGTAAATCAAGAAATCTCTTTCCAATTACAAATATAAATTATTATATTTAAATAAAACTTATGAAATTTGGTTCTTTGTGGGGCCAAAAGTAATTATTCCAAATACCTGATTTTCAAAAAAATATCGAAAAAATATATATTATACACAATCTGTTTTATAGACATTTAAATTTAAAATTTTAAATAACTATTTTAATTTTATGTCGGTATTCAGAAACTTTTAATTGTTGCAGGTATATTTTGAAACTTTAAGCCATTGCATACCTATATCATTATTTTTATCCCAAAGACATTTTCAAAAAATTAAGACTAATTTTAAGCTACATGTACCTATACTCGAACAGTCAAATCTATGTAAGTCGTTCGTAAGTCTATTGACTTATAAAGTTAATTATCATACATAGTTAATAATAATAATGCATCTTACAAGGTAATTAATAATATTACATAATCGAGTATAATATTTAGTATCAGAGTCGTCTTATGTATTATTGAGTTAGTTTGTGTTTTCAATGGTAAAAATATGATATAAAAAATACTAGATAGGCCGTCTTCGCCCAGAATCGTTTTTTGTATACAACAATGAACGATACATCATTTAATTAAAATTTAACACATTCATTACAGTGATCCACTAGAGTTTCACACCAACTGTACAGCAGAGCGGCACCTATCTTTTTATTACCTTTTTCTGATTTTTTTGAAAAGTACTGACACCATTTTTAGATTTTTGAGTGCAGTGATAAATGTATTAATTTTACAATGTGTATATTTGTGTCTGTTAATACCTTTTTAATTTTGACACCCCAAAAGTATCAATTAGAAGTTAGAACCAATTTGCTACCAAAAACCCCTTACTGCAAAGTTGAAGATTGAAGCTTTCTGCTTACGATCGTGCATACCAAGCAAAATAAATTTCTTCGGATCATTAAATATTATTTGAACATGTTTTAGTAGAGCATTAACTATAGTAAATGTTATAACAATATTTTAAAAATTGTATGCCGCAGAGCCGGTCCAACAGAAAAAATCCTGAGTTCCGGATAGGGTGGAGTACCCTTGTTGATTAGTAATATAAAATCAATATTCAATTGTATTATACATAAATCAAGTACCTATGACATAAAAATATTCTGTACACGTTTCTGACACTTTAATCCATATCCTAAATAATAAGTACAATAAATATTCAGTTAAATTGAAGATTAAAAGAAATCATTTAATCTCACTTTGAATTAGTATAGGTTCTGTTAACTATTTATCTCAAACAGAAAGCCGAAGCCTGAAGGCTATTATTATATATATTATACAATGTATAGATTTTCACACCATTTACACGGTATAATTTCATTTGAAAACAACGTTAAGTCAATTAGGAAACAACGATTTGTTTAAACTATAACTACTACCTACAACCTACGTCTTACTTCTTAACATAAAATTTAATGGTACATGTATATTTATTTTAAATAGATGTATTAACACTTAAGAGGGTAATTTTACACCATATCATTTTGTAATAGAATAACAATATTATTATAATAAAAGCACAAGCGTAATTTTCAGCTATCTTTAACATATTTGGCGTCTTACAACATTTAAACAATTACACATGCAGTAAATAGTAATATAAAATAAAATAATAGTAATACTCTCCACAAATATACAATTATTGACATAAATAAAATTAATATTTTTTGAAGATTTTTTTTTCATGCTCCTTTTACAAATTATCCTGTATTAGCCTCTTTAGGTGACCGTATCAGGCGGATACTAGGTACGACCTAATATTATAATTAATAAAAATATAAATATTATACTTATAACTCGATATTAAACTCATAACTCATAAGTATGAAATTTCTAAGTGGTCTGCTAATAGCATATGGCTATCAAACACTATAGACTAATCCTGTTCATTTATTTCATATTTATTTAAGTTCCACAATATTTTTTTCGTTAATTTTTGTCTTTTTATACTCCTCAATTTGAAAAAAATCACCTTTATAGATGTATATAAAAGTATCGCTTGAAGCACTTATTATTGCTTAGTGCCTTAATGTCTGTCACCAATTATTCAGACGCCAACACCTTTCAAATTTTTCTTTTT
>PVMI01035803.1:0-18267 GCA_008528875.1 Aulacorthum solani | reverse complement strand
AATAAGCGTTTGAAGTTTAAATGTTGACAACATCTGTCAAAAATAATAAAATTTGGCAATAATTTTGTTGTTGAGATATTCAATTTTATAGTTAAGGTTTTCCCGTCAAAGATAACGACAATACACATTTATTATTAAAATCTTGCGATAAAATACTGCGGATCTTAATTTTAGTTTAATCACATTATTATAGAACCATCGTGCTAAATCTGTTTATAATATGCCAGTTAATCGAATAAACAAGACGAAAAACGTCGGACGGGCCAAGGGCGAGCGTAAGCAGCTTCGGACGAATAATTGTCCAACGAACATAACGGGCGGCGTGGCCTGACACAAAACGTGCGACGGTAAGCTCAACAAACTGGTTATCGCTTGACAGCAGCGCGGGTGCGACACGAGCATGGCAACGGTAGAAGGGGAAGGGGTCGAACTCCGCAAACGCTCGAAGGCGGCACCGACGTTTAAAAGCCAGTTATCAAACATACCGTAACTAGTAAAATGGCTACCGTGAGATTCTTTTTGAGATCTCGGTGATCTACTCACTGATGCCGCGAGGTTTTTATAAAGTTTACTGTTGTGGGAAATTAAACAAAAATTGTCAAGATAACTAATAATGACATTTGCAGGCTTGTAACACCTACTAAAAGTGGCAACACTGTACATTTCAAATCCGTCGACAATTTTCAGTAAAACAGTTGAAGCCCCAAATAGAGTCTCAAATCAAAATTGAAGTAACTTGAAAAAACTAACCTGTCACACCGATTGTTTGGCTCATCTTATTGCCGTACCGAGGATGGTACTCACCAGCAGCACAGCCTCCTACCGACCTTAAAGAATCACTTCCCCAAATCTGATAGGAGCGACCTGAGTCGAACACGTTCTGTTGTAGCTTCCCACCAGTCACCGTCAATGTCGGCTGACAAGTCTGGATCTTCTGGTATCTTAATCTGTCCAGGAGACTGAGGTTTAGCTAACTTTAATCGATTGTTACGTCGTTTGGCTACTTGCGGGACAGGTTTCATTTTCGGCGTGAAAATCGCAATCTGCACAGAAGTTAACGGCAGTAGTAGGTCTGACAACTGACAAGTTTTTAATACACAATTGCCGGTAAGCTGTCCTCGTATTATCCTCGGGTATCGTAATTTTTCCAGGAGACCTTTCTCCGACTACATCAATAAATCCGTCGAAAAAACACTGCCATCGCAATGTTTGTCGATTTCCGTTTGGCCGCTTCGGATGAGGCATTGGCCAATTATAGGAGAACTCAAGTTTAGCCAACTTCACGCAATTATTATTACGTCGTTTGGCCACCGGCAGGTCAGATTTTGTTGTACAAAGTCGACCACTGTTTCTAAGAATTCGAGATAAGCCGACGGTAATGCTGAATTACCACATCTTGGGTACTAAATGCCCAAGATTCTGTATCTCTTCTTTCACTTTTCCAATGTCAGCCCTGTTCTGCCAAACTCCCGGTGGGTTATTTGGCGGTAGCACATTCGATTTCATATTCTTCTCTCCGTTGCGGTCGTCGGCATTGTCGTACAATCCCGAAGTCAGAATAATCTCGTTTTTTCGATTCTTCATTCTTACCTTGAAATTAGTCGAACTTAATACAAGGATAATATGCGAAATTCTTGAGTAAAAATTGTTACCGAACTTACATATTATGTTATGTATTAAGTATTAACATTGAAAGTTGAAACTAACATATAGCCATATGCCCATATAGGTAATAGTCATTGCAACAAAATATAACATAGGGCCCAAAATATTATCTATTATAATAAAACCAATCGATTTATTATTTTGTTTATCAATAAGACTATAATTTGTATTTCGAACATAATACGTAGTTAAAATAAATGTATTATTTTTTGTGTATTACCTAACTATAGTATAACAATTATATTTTAATTTTAATTTTAAATACATATAGGTAAGTATTATTTTTAATTCTGAGGTGGATAATAAATGTATTGATTTTTATACAATAATGAGTTGTGTGGTAAGTGTTTACAAGATACAAAAAAGTGCTTCAATCTTCAACTTCGAAGGTGGTTTCTGATAGAAAATTGGATTTAGTTGGTACTTCTAACTTCTAAGGTGCCAGAATAGAAAAGTGCCAGCATTATATAAAAAATTCCGGGACAGTGGTAAACTTTCCCGACTTTTTGGTAAGTACTCGTCTAATATGTATCTAAACTTAAAAATGAAAATGATCTATTCAAGAAATTAAAAATATAACCAGCCATTTAAAAAAAATGTAATAAAACATTATTAGTATACCTGTTAGTCGTTACTATAAAAATATTTATTTTTTAATACCATGTACAAATATGTAGGTATATATACATATAAATTGACCGATTTAATGAGCTAATGTAAATCACCCTTAAACTGAACCAGAGAGTCGTTAATCACGGAATTAAAGAACGCGTGATTCGTGGCGACGGCAGGCGGTGTTTTTCATGCAAAACAGATCGAGAAAACGAATTAGGTGTCGTGGTCTCCCCCCAAACCCGCGTTAATTTATCGCCAAAGAGTGTGTGGCTTTTTGCATTTACTTATTTATAGATATTTATTGTATACGTATTATAAACGCATTTTTCCGTTTAGGCGGTGACTGGAATTTATTGATAGTCACGGATTTTATAGGCACAGAAGAAGGTCCTGGTAAATATTAAGCGGGGGGAGCTCAGATATTTGATAGCAAATCCCAATACCCTAACAAATTTACCAACACAAACTTTTTTAACATAAACACTACATACTTATCTACTTTACTTTAGCAATACCAACCTTTTGCAGTTAACTTTAGTATTATTGAGTGAATTGTCCTTTTATATACAACTTTAAGTTGGGAACATTATCATTTATCTGTGATTGTACGTCACCTTTTTTATGATATTTAAATTTGTATACAGTTAGTAATTTTATGTTTAGTTTTATTAGTAGATATAATTCTGAGATGAAAGTTGGAAGTATATTTATTAAGAAAACTTAAAATTATTAATTTGAGGGTTTGAAAAACATTTGAGAGGGTAAAGCCCTGTAAGGTCCCTCCCAATTTCTTCCAATACGATACTAGGCAACACGACCGTATAATATTGATACTATATAAAAATAAAAATCCAAAACATATGCAAGGTAGGTAGGTGCACGTGTAGGACTCTAGGAACATAATAATAATAATAATAATAATAATAATATATAATATAAAAACTGTAAAGCGCATTTTCTTTGGCAAGGAATTCAAAATTCACCCCGTACGCGACCGATTCACATATAATATTATTCAAATTATTATTATTATACGTGTGCGGCGTATCTACTGCAGTGTACGCCTTTGCCATTTATGATGTTTGACCGACCGGAAGTTATTTTAATATTCAGTATCGCTCAGGAATGCCTTTGTACCGCACGGAATTACATGCGATTCGGTTCCTTGTTTGTCAAATTGTATCATAACCGCTGCAGCTCTGCCGCGTATTGTTATGTATTATTATTATTATACTGTTGTAATAATAATATTATTATTATTTCGCCGAGTCTGAAGGCTAACCGAAAGTTTATGCACACAATCGCAGTTGACCGCCACCGCGGCCGTCACTGGTCATCAGCGACGGACGGACAACGACTATATAATAATAATATAATAATATGTGTGCGTGTGTATACGGTGTGTGCTACAGTGATTAATGTCTTTTCGGACGTCCTTTTAATAACACGTCACGCGGAGGACAGGACGACATTATTGTATTCGTGTAAGAGTTGACATCTGTAAAAGGGCTTTTCTGTTGGTCGGCGGGAGCGGTGTAGGAAAAAAACACTAGAAAATGTCCCCTTTCGACTTTTAATAACAGAATAAAAGTAATTTATCAAGATACCAATAATAAACAAAAAAAAATAATAATAGGTGTAAAAAAAATATTTTGATTGATAATTCGTATAAAAAAAGATTATAATAATAGTAATAATACACATTATTATATTTTTATAAAACGAGTAAAACATTGTGTACGGTGTACCTATATGCATAAACGATGGAAAAAAAATCATATAGCGATTGTTATCCTCGTTTGGGCGTGTGGGTCGTTGGCTATGGACGGCACGGATGGGTATATCTGTATGGGCAAATCCCACACCATTGTCTCGATGTCTACGTGTTCCGGACCTGTCCAGCAACTGCCCTCCTTGGTTTCGACCAACCGCTCGCCGGAAGTCTTCGTACTGGTCACGAATTCAAAGTGAAGCCTCCATTTCACGCATACTAAACGTATTTTATAACATAATAATGATATAATTATATTATACACAACGCGAGTCAATCCCGAATCAATTCAGATAGGTACCACTATTAAACGAACTTAATTGGAAGAGCACACGCTGCAGAGTCATATTATTTTTGGTAGTATTTGCTTACCGCTGATAAGGTTTACTACTTAAAAACAAAAACAGGACACGTGACGTTTCAGCAACAAAACTGAAAACACTCCCCTTAGGTACCTACAATGGAATGTATGTGCCTATAATATTAAGATATATACTAAAATTAATTTGTATATTAGACGAACACTTGCGGGGAACGGGTGACATCCACTGTAGGTACCTACTATAACTATGTCCTACACATCGCTGCAGAGGTATATTCTGCTATACACAGGAGGGTATGTACGGAGGTATTTTTTTGATGAAATATTTTTAAAAATCCGTTATATAAAGAGATAGGTATAGCAAAACACAAGTCATTGTTTGATAGGTTTTTGGAGATACAATTTCTCTCTCTTCCTACTATAGGTACTTTTATATTCGACAATGTGCGCCTCAAGATAATATATGGTTTTTAAGTGATTATACAATATTGAATTACCTAGGAGCGTACTAAAAGCTGGGGTGACATTCAACGGTATAGCGAGCTGCAAAAATGATTTCAAGGTATTTGCACAGAACTGATGTTGAGTGTTGTACGAAACGATGGATACGTTGTCTTTCCTGGGCCTCGGACTGATCGCTACAAAGTCTTTATTTACGGCTTCCTCGCACTGCAAGCTTACTGTAAACTGCATGAACAATACTATAGTATATATTTATATATTATTATTATAGTTGTTTAGAAATTATTATTAATAATAACTATATTTTTTTTTTTGAAGACCACCACGTGAGTTTATGTTGTGAATTAGAAATACTCATATTATAGAGGGTATTGTAGGAACTCCCATTAATTTTATCCAATATCAGGGGGAAATAAGATAATCACAGGGATGGGTGAGTGATGTACACTCTCAGAACGATTCTATATTGCACTAAATTGAGTGAACCGAGACGATTTAAAAAAATATATATTACATTCAAAGGTAGCTGTTTTGAAAAAAAATACAACTTTCTATATTATTTTACTTTATATGGGTATATTAGTCATAAGTTATAATATCATAAAAGATCTAGGACATATTTTTACTCCGGCATTGAATATATAGTTTTTATACGACGTCTAAACGAACATAATACAATTACGAGAATGACATTATGTGTATTTTTTTATACTCCCCAAAATAACTCTTAATTACTCTTTAAAATTATGATAATTACGTCAACATTTTGATAATGAATAATGGAAACTAGATTTTTTTATACTTACTATAATATGATTAAGTAGTTAAATAAACAATTTTTTTTTAAGCTATTAGTTAGTGTCGTAGTTTGTACATTAATTTAATAAATTATAAGGATAATACTTAATAAAATTAAAAAGTACATTATTACAATCAATCAAAAAAAGATTGTTAACTAGTTAATAAGAAATGTATTGATTTTATAATTATGTGTGTCTTTATTTTCTTATGGTAAGTAAAAACTTTTTTGAAATGAAGGAAATACCTATTCCATATCTAGATTTATTTATATAGATTCAAAATGAAGTACCACATACTTATTATAACAAAGTATGTAATTTTAGTAAATTTCTAAAGTTATCTAGAAAATTGCAAAAAAAAAAAACTATCAAATTGATACAATTAAACTTTAAAACTATATGCTTGATTTTTTTTTTTTACCAAAGATATTGCATTTTCGGTTTAAATCGGCTGTGGAGTAAGCTATTGTCCAGGATAATATTTTTATAATCATAATCTAATCTTTAAATGTTACAATTATTAAAAAATAAACAATGGATAATATTTTTTACTTTAGAATATTATACCTTTAAAATAAAAATCATGTTAACTTCAATACAACTGCTAAGTTATCGTTTGGGTTTGTTTATTACTTAGTTGTTTAATTAAGTAGGTATTGTAAGTCTCTTGCTCAGATAATCATGATTACATTATTATGTTCTATAGACTATAGTTAATTCAGAAATCTATTTTTAATAATATTAATATAATTTGGGTCATTATATTTATTTAGAGGTACTTACATTATTATTTCGTTATTTTTATCATACCTTCAGTAAGCATTAAGAAATAAGACATTAAAATGTATAGTTAAATTACATAATATTATAATTATTAAATAACGTTGATAGTTTGATTTTTAACATAATACTCTACTGAATTGAAATATTTTCATGATCTCGTGAATATTTGGTTGTATTTGTTTCAAAAAACAATGACCACGGCATTATTTGACGAAAATGTGTTTAAACAGGGTTTAGGAGATGACAAATTTTTGTAGGGGGAATAATAATACGGTCGCATTCATAAACGAGCCATTTACAAAAGTGTCAAGAACCAAATTAAATAATAAAATATAATTTTACGGTTTTAGTGAATTTATGAAGGTTGTTGAAAATTGAAAATCAATAATGTACATAATTATAACCGAAATGTATAGCAATGTACCCAAAATTAATGGCTTTTATTAAACTATTATAATCGCTTTACATTATTATATAGATATTTAATCACGAACCAGACGAACCACATAATACACGTTGACCGCGTTGAAACCAAAAGTTGAACAAATCCTATTATATGCCTAGTAAGCTTTAAAATCAACCCTATTAGAGAACGTCATTAGTGTGGAATCTCCATTTATGATAACACGTATATAATTTATATTGTAAGAACTAAAGATTTAATGACGATTATGAATAGAATTATAGAATACAGAAATTCTGAGTTTAACTCTTCTCGCTTCATTCACCTTGGTACAAGACTGTGTCGTACCTATTTTTATTATACGGTTTTTAATAACTGATAAATAATAGCATCTAAATAATTGTTGTATTTATTATTGGATGTTCGGCACTATAGACCTATTAATATTAATAGGTTTATGTTCATCACATGGGTATTGACTATTGATTGCTTATAAATAATAAATATACTTATGACTATATTTGTTTCAAATTATATATCAAAATAAATCTGTAATAGTATAATACTATCAAATAGGTGTGTGTAACTGTAGATGAAGAATCTACTTGCTCTATCTAGTGGTTGAGTAATTTTTTCTGTGTGCACGAAGATATATTCTCAAAATAATGTTTTTAACATGAACGCTGAACATTCTATACCGAAGCTTTAACATTTTTAATGGTAATTAATTACACAAGCTTTTTAACCAAAATCAACCTAATAAACGTAAAAAAAAAGAGAGAAACTTAGAATATTTGCAACGAATGCAGTTTAGCTCCCAAGAGATTTTTTTTTCAAAATGCGTGTTTTTCATGTTTAATTTGATAATACTTTTAAAAAAGTCACATTTCTGAATGAAATCTGATTTAAAAGAAAAATAGTCAAAAAACTTCGAAATGATAGATTTTTCTAAAAACCTTGTTTTTAAGTTTAAAATATCAAAAATTTACATTTTTGGAAATGTTGGTATTAAATGCTTAACATTTTGGTGGAATCAGATTCACATAGAGTACTTACTTTTTAAGTTATTGTTAATAAACCAAGTGAAACTTTATTATAAACACAATTAAAAACAAAATCTTATTTAGCACGCAAAAAGAAACATATTGGAAAAAAAAAATCCAAAAATTTGTTTGGGAGCTAAATTGCATTTATGCCCAATATTTCTGTAAATATATTCATGAATTTAAAAATTGAGTATCAAACAAAGTGATTTTCAACCTTTTTGAAAAAAACACCAAATATTATCTTTCACAAAATGTTGGTGACATACCAACTATACTAAGTCTTGTTGACATAATAATTAACGTCTAGTTATGCTATGAATATAGTAAGGAATTTATTTTAATAATTTGTCACCGACTGCCGAGAGCCAATAAGCTTTAGAATACTAGTAAACACTACATTACTACCATTGAGTATATATATATATATATATATACTCAATCTAAATGATGAGGAACACATTTAAAACTATAAATAAAATATTCAATGCATAATCCAATCGCATATCTCATAAATATTTATTAATTATTAGAAATCGGTGAAGCACCGATTTGACTTGTCCAAAGTTTAAACACTCATTATTTAATTGTTTCTAGATTTAAAAACAATTTAACAGTTCCAAACTTACGACTTAACTCTTTCGCACACCTCTTGAAAACCACTACAGTCTAACATCATACAGACAATATAAAATACACTGATGAATTTATATTTCAATATAAGCATCTACAAGAGTAATTTCTTTACTACCATTTCATTTGAAATATTTATACATACAATTTTGAAAGATGATATAACTAACTAATTATGAGTGTACAATATTGGCTTACATTTTTTTAGATACTTATAGGTAAAGCATCTCTATTAATTTTATTAAAAACTCTAATGTCTACGACTTTTTTATATAAATGAATGTTTTCCTGAAAACAGGCGTATTCAGGGTGAGGGGGTACAAGACATTTAACTGCACGGTGTCTTAGGCCTTGAAATTGTATAATTTTGCTACACTATCATATTGTCCTAAGTCAACAAATCATCAACACTCACAACTATTTCAAAATGTTATTGATTTTATAACTCCTAGCATACCTTAATTATATTTGTTAGTTAAAGAATTACTAAACTGAAAAATAGTTAACTAAAATATACAGATTTAGACATTTAGTCAAGTAAAAATATTCAGTACATACCTAAAGAATACATAAAATAATAATAATATATAAATATACAATACCTCAATACAAGACACATCTGTTTGTTCAAAATCGAAAGTTCCAACTATATCTTCACCAAGTCTGTAAGCTTGTTTGAATAAACAAAACCGAGCTACTTTCCCTCGAGAGTTTGTTATATTGTAAAAATTGGGACTTCGTTTAGCAGTTATATTCTACAATAATTCAAATAAAAAGTACAAATTGTTGATTATAGAAATTAATTTATTTCAGTTTTGTATTGAGTTTTAATTATTGTCACTTTTAATTGTTTTATTTATTTTTAGTTTTAATACATACTTGGAGCATTTGTAGAGCCATATCACATTCTTCATGTTTATATTGAGAATCTAAAAATGGATTACTTGGAGATAAATCAATACTATTCTCACATGTCACTCCTTCAGTAAGTCCTATAATACAAGTATAGACATTATAGTAATATAAAACACAAATAATTATTTCTTATAAAAATTACCATGTATAACAACAACACGTATTGGCACCCTCAATAATTTAATTGGACTGTTTAAACGTTGCATACCCACTGTAATTTTGTAAGCATATTTAACTAAATGTCCTTTATATGATGGTGGTGCATCATTAGGCAATGTATCGCTGTATAAATCTAAAAAATATATAAAAGAGTTAAACAGAGTGACTCTTTAAAAGGCATTGTTGTAGATAATCTGGTAGCACAACTCTATGAAACAAATGTACCCTCTCATAATTGTATTATCATAAGAACAAAGAACCACTGAGAACTCCTTGTGTGATATTTTTGAAACGCTAACTTAAGAAACCATAGTCTGTACATCAATTTGCTACTATGGTTCACTAATATAATTCTATGAAGAGCCTTTTTATATTATTTTGTGTTTTATTACATGACATATTAAATGGTCCATGTTTTATAAGCAATTTAATATAGGAGTTGTGTAACCAGTACATCGTCATTGACGGGAACAAACCTCTTATGTAAAAAAAGTGAAGTTTTCAGAAAATACCCAAAACAATTACATAGGAGTTATTTCATAAACAATTAATAGTTTTTAATACATCGGAAGATTTTTCTATATAGGATGAAGATAGCACATAGGAGGTATTTCTTAAATGATTTATTGTAGGTAACACTAGGTAAAATATAAGATAAATTGTTTATTATTTTTCATTAATTCTACGATGCAGATAGCACATAGGCATTTTTATCAATAAATAGATTATTTTTTTCTGAATCTAAGGGATACCAAAAATCAAATTCATAAATTTGGCGCATTGGCTTATTCCTGTCAACGACAATATCTACAACAGAGCTTAAAAGTAAATATATTGAAAAAAAGAGTTAGATAAAAAAGATATTAGTTAAATAAACTAATATTAATAATTTGGAAAATAGGTCATAGATCTTAAATTATATCAACTATTTAACATTGGTTCAATAATTAGAGGTGTATATTACTTATAAATACTTACATGATTTATTTTCTCCAGGAGATAGTCCAACATCACAAAACAAAATTTTTGGTTTTGTAGATAAAACAACATGACCATTATCTGTTAAACACGGAGCAAATGAAGTTTCAGAATTGCCTATAAATTTCTCATCTTTAGTAACACACATTGCTGATGGAAAATTTATATTGTCGTTGGTTAAACACAAACAGTTAATTTGCACACTGGCCCATGCTAAGTTTTCTAAAACATCACTGAAAACACAACGAGATTAGTGTAAAATAAAAAAAAAATGTGTCATACAATGAGGAGAGTAAACTAAATTAACTATACTATTAATTTGGTTACATTATTTAATTATTTAGGTACTTAAAGTACATATTCAATTAAATGTTAATACCATATACCTATTATGTTATTGACTTTCCAAGAAATAAAAAAAACATAAATTCTTACCTATTACTTTGGCTTCGAGAATCTGATGGTAACGGCGGATGAGTAAATGTTATACAGCAACCAATTTTACTACCTGGCATAAATATTGGGCCACCAATTAGTTTCGCTGACACCTCAATCATTCCAATGCCTTGTACCGAATTGAATGAGCTAAAATAAATTTACGTTGTAACAAGACCTTAACTGATAACTGTATTTATAACATGAGTGTACAACAGATCAATTGTAATAGTACATAATTATAATTGTGGAACTGTTACTTTGAAAAAACATAATAATTATAATGTATAATGCATAAATGCATATTATAAAATACTATTATTCAGAAGCCAAAATATTGAAATTCAAACCAATTTCTTATCACAAATTTACAATCACATATTTATCATTTTATACATTATCAATCTTTTATTTTTGTTGATACGAGTTATCAGAAATCAGAATTACCCCGAATGGTGTAACTGATTTGTGAATCAAGATTCAAGACTCCAGCCTTTTTAGATTCCACAAGGCAGAAAGCAGAAAGATATAACCCAATAACAGGGTGATTTAATTATAATTTTAATTCTATTGATTTTTTTAATTAGGTAGATATTTTAAAATAACAAAGTGGTATTTGAATTCTCGTTCTTGAGATTTAAACTAAAGTTCAATTTATTGCTATATTTTTAAATTTAATATTGTAACATTTTGAGTATGTTAAGTCTAGGTAAATGTTTTTGTGGTATAGGTACAAAGATGAGTCCTAATTTTGCGATTGGAAAAGTAATGTTACCATGTTAAATTTAATATATTGTTTGGTTGAAGAATCATTATTTATCTGTTGTAGAGGTTGCTATTAAGATCCAAACAGCTACCCATAACTCAACCATCCATCCACAATAAATCAATAGTATCAAATTTAAATGTAAGTACAACATTATTGTAGTAACTATTAATTTCTTTAATAAATCCTTTAATTTTTGAGATGGATAAAGACTATTTTACATTTTTTGTTACAAGTTGTATATAGTTTATTAAAATAAACAAAATTACTTATCATTATTTATTAAATTTCAGTTGAATGTATGGAAAAAATCTTTTAGTAACGTTCAAAAAGTAGAAACCGATCCAAAATATGTCGGTTATTGGTTTCTTGGTTGCAGTGGAATGGTTTTTGTAGCTGTTTCTTTGGGCGGAATTACCAGGTTGACAGAGTCAGGACTATCCATGGTTAGTTGGAAACTTTTAGGTGAAAAATTACCTACTACTCAGACTCAGTGGTTGGAAGAATTCAATAAATATCAACAATATCCTGAATTTAAAATGTCAGTTAATGTCATCAATACTATTTGAAACAAATTTGATTCTAAAATGTATTTTAGGAAAAATTCTTCTATGACTATGGAAGAGTTCAAATGGATATGGTGGATGGAGTATGCACATAGGACTTGGGGTCGATGCATAGGTGCTGCATTTTTGATTCCTATGACCGGCTTCTGGCTAACTCGTAAATTCAGCCGTACTACTAAAATTCATTCTATGATTTGTGCCGTATTGTTAGCAGGACAAGTATGATATTAATACATTATTCTATAAATATTTAACTTTATTAAATTTATATCAATATAGTTGTTAAATACCTTGTTACATATTACCATTACACGTTTTCGTATTATAATATTGAATTTATTGAAAGATTTTTAACTTAAGATTATTGTTTATATCAATAGCCCAGACACATTAACCAAAAAGTGCTATACAAGTGGTTGAATAACTAATTTAAAACTATTATTTATTTTTAAGAAATAATCAACTAAATATTATTACATACCTATTACTACAATATAAAAAAAATAAAATCCATTAGAAGGTTAAAAATGTTTTGAATGTAACTGTAAGAAAATACATTATTATTCTGCAAGAACATGATTGCTTAGTGTTAAAATTAACTTTTATAAATTATAATTGTTGAATTTAAACTTTAAAGTTTATACCATTAGTAATAAGTTATAAGTAATTTATATATATATATATATTATTTTTACTATGCTCATACAACTATTTTTTTTTTCATTTTACTCGCTATATTAAAAAAAGTTGTTATTAGTTTTTAACTATTATACTTTTATTTTAGGGTTTGATGGGATGGTATATGGTTAAATCTGGTCTAGAAGATAGATTTGACAAGCCCACAGATGTTCCAAGAGTATCACAGTATAGATTGGCTTCTCATCTTGGTTTAGCATTTGTGTTGTATTCATTTCTTTTAACAAACTCATTACGCATCCTCCTACCAGTTACAGTAACTGGATTTGTTACAAAAAAGTTTGTGGGACTGGCAATGGCAGCCAAAGGCTTAGTCTTTTTAACCGCTATGTCTGGTATGTATATTGAATAATCTAAAAAATCTTCTGAAAATATAATAATTGATTTAAAAATTAACTAACTTATTCAACCAATGTTTAGGTGCATTTGTGGCTGGATTAGATGCTGGATTAGTTTATAATTCTTTTCCAAAAATGGGAGACAAATGGATACCAGATGATATATTGCAAATAGAGCCGGCACTTGTCAACATCACAGAGAATCCTACCACAGTTCAATTTGACCACAGAATATTGGTAATTTATAACATATTTAATAAAAAAAAAAAATAATCAACTTCTTATTTTGATATCATATTTTAGGGAATAAGTACTGTTTCCATTTTATCAGCTTTGTATGTTATGTCTCGAAAAAGTAAGCTGCCTCCAAGAGCTAAAGCTGCTGCTACTGCTTTAGCAGCATTTTCCTGGTGCCAAGTAAGAATGAATTGAAAATGTTGTAAAATTATGTAAACATATTATAACTTTGTTGATTAAAATTGTTTTACCTTAGATGGGATTAGGAATTTCTACACTTCTTACTTATGTTCCGGTGTCACTAGCTGCTGCTCATCAGTCAGGCTCACTTACATTACTTTCACTTGCTCTATGGCTTGTACATGAACTAAAAAAATTACCTAAAATTTAAATTATTAAATTAAGTTTTGTGTAATTTAAGATTAAATAAATAGAGTAAGTATTTATAAACGATTAAATTATTATTTTTATAAAACGATTTAACGCTTATCTGTTGTCAGTATCTATAGTATTTGTTTCAAACCATAGATCTTATACTTATAGACGGAACATAATAGTAGTTACACATATTGACGATATGCTGTGTTCTATGAAACACCGATGTACATTGCAAATGCACACTACCGAAACATCCATATGTTCAATATACTATTGCTGTTGTCATTACATCTACTATCTAATATTGACACTAATTTTGTGATAATTATTTTGACTGTACCACTTTACCCCGCCAATCAGACATGTTCTGTCTCTTAGTATAGGTGAGAAGGTCCATGTTTCAAACATAATTATGTTTGTTTATAGAAATATAATTGGTTTTACTATTTAATCTTCAAGAGTGGTATGCATAATGTACCTAATACCAGTAATACGTCTTATTACTTTATTTTGTAGAGATTGGAAATTGTTTGTGAAATAGCAAACAGAAATACAGAGAAAGTAATCTATTATTTAAGAATTAGGAAATGTTCATGTTTATATACATAGATTCTATATTATTTATAAGATTTGATAAAATTAAGTTGTTAGGCGATTAAAAAATAACAAAATAAATAGTAGTCAAGCAATTGTATATTTATTTCATGTAGTGTTGGAAATATAAACAATTTAAATAATAATAAATGTTTTAATACATAAAAATAATTTTTAATAAATATTTTTTGAATTTAAAACATGAAAAAAAATAAAATAGGAAAGGTAAGGAATTATTACTATTAAAAATATTATTAGTGTGTATTAAAAAAACACCTTTAGAAAAAAGGTGCAAAAAAGAAATCTGGCAAATCTGGCAAAAAACAAAAAAAGAAATCTAAGAAGGCACAACATCTAAAACCAAAAGTAGTTGAATCAGAACCGCCACCACCACCACCACCTCCATCGCAAGGTGAGTTCATATGGATTCATATTGGACAAGCTGGTGTTCGAATTGGATTAGCATGTTGGGAATTATTTTGTCTTGAACATGGAATCAATCTAGATGGAACGGTTAGAGAATTAACAACCAATTCTACCTCAATGTTTTCTTTGTCGCAAGACAACTCTTATGTCCCTAGGGCTCTGATTGTAGACACTGAACCTTCAGTTATAGGTTGGTAATCAATCATAGAGTATTCTGGTACAGTTTCAATAAAGTTGAAATTGGTTGATTTCAGATGTTTTGAAAAGTGGACATTTCCAAAACTTATTTTCTTATGAGAATATGATATCTGGAAAGGAAAGTGCTGGGAGTAACTATGCTGCTGGTTTTTACGGGGTTGGCAAGAAACTTTCATCAAAAGTTATGGATCAACTAGCACGTTTAGCAGAAGATTGTAATTCATTACAGGGCATTGCTGTATTTAGATCAATAAGTGGTGGTACTGGATCTGGAATGGGTTCAAGGATCATTGAAACTATAAGAAATACTTATCCCAACAAAACAATTATTGACTTGAATGTTTGCTCTTCATCAGAAGTTAGTTTTCATTATCATCAATATAACAATATTTTTGTAAACATTATTACATAATAGAATTTTTACAGTTTTCAAATATTATTGTGGAACCATATAATACTGCCTTGGCCACTCATCATGGTTTAGATGTAGTCAATTGTTCTTTGCTCTTTGATAACAAGTCAATCTATGATATATGTGGCTCTAAATTGGAAATGCTTAAACCTACTTATGCGAACATAAATAGTATTGTAGCACTAGTATGTATTATAATTATGCAAATGAAAATTCATTATTAAATATTACAATATTAGGTTACATCAGGAATTACATCATCACTCCGATTTGAAGGTTCAATGATTGGTAACATTTCAGAATTGTTAACTAAATTAATACCTCAGCCCCGATTGCATTTTCCATTAATTTCATATGCTCCCATCACAAATTGTGTCAGAAGTATATCATCAGCCAATACACAATCGGCTGTAATGAGCTTTGATACTGATTATCAAATGATCAAAATTGACCCGATGCTGGGCAAATATTTGTCAATATGTATGATGTTTCGGGGGAATTTAAAACCAACCAATATCAATACAACCATTGCTTTTCTTCAAAGAGAAAAAACTATTCCTGTAACACACAATATGAACTCTCCACTATTCAAGGTGAGTGTAACAATTTTTCATGTGAATTTCGTGTTATAAATATAAATTGTTTCTTTTTAGTTTGGTCTATGCAATCTACTTCCTATTGCAGTGCCAGGTAGTGGAATCTTTGCGGCCTCTACAGCAACGACAATGTTGTGTAACAATACTATTATAAAACAGTATTGGATGAACACTATGAACAATTTCAATAAATTGTTGGCCAAACGAGTATTTTTACATCATTATACTGGAGAAGGGATGGATGAAGCAAATTTTGATACAACTAATGGAAACATTTCAAAATTGATAACAGAATATGAAGAAATTGAAAGATCATAATATTTGAACAAGGTTGTTTTGTTGCTACAATGTTTGTATAATATGTTGTAAATAATAAATTTGTCTGTCATTGTACGCTAAGTAAATTTTTAACATGAAATAATTTTTAACTTGTAATATTTTACATATTAATCAGAACTTGTAACGCAACTTAAATATCTTAAACAGCTAACACACAAGCGTTGATAATGTCTGATAATAAGTCAATTTATTTTAATACGATAATACTAAAGCTAATCATACACAGTTGGATCAGTTGAACACAAATTTGCTATGTTGCAGTTGGGTTAGAGAGAGAAAAAATTTAATAGTGTGCTGAAATCCATTTGTTATTGTGAATGTTATTTTACATTGAATAGTTACATTTAAAATATGCTTTTTATTAGTTAAAATTTTAACATAATAACACATTGGAAGCAAGTGAAAATTGTTATGAATTAAATGTTTTATAACACAATCAAAATACAACTTTACTTATTTATAAATTCAATCAACGCATTACGATTGCTAGTTTTTGAGTACCTAATCTGTAAAATTTATGTATCTAGACGAAAATGTTACATCATTAGACAGATACATTAAATTATGAAAAATAAAAATGTGTAAGGTTAATAATATTATTAACTTAACTTAAATAATATGATGGATGTATTTTTCTATGGTTTCTTAAAATGGCAAATATTTATATGAATTAGTCATTGGTGCTTAAAAAACATTGTTTGGTATCTAATTCTAGACAACTAAGTTTAGTCTATTAATTATATGAATCTATACAATATGATGATAACCACAGTTTTTGTTTGTAAACAGTAAACACTACAGTTATTGGAAGGTTATTATTTTGTGCATGCACTTTTTTCACACAAGTAGCTGGTATTTAATTATGTAAATATTGTGAAATATCTAAGATCCGAAAATAAATCGTAAAAAAAACCATATTATGTTAAGAACTTTGGTAGATTACTATTATTTTTTAATTATCCACAACATAGATAGGTTATATAATATAAAAAAAAAACATTCATTATTTGATTTGAATTTTTATAAGTTCATGCTATCTAAAGTTGTTCTCCAACAATAATATGTACTTGACAGATGTTTCTGAATAATATCTATACTCATAATGCTACTTATTAATAGTTGATATGTAGATAAATCACTTGAGATAATGCTATTCAAATGGATTTTATTAAAGTATTAGATGTACCTAAATAATTGTGTTTCGACAGCAGTAAGTTGTGTTTAGGTACCTGCATGATATGAATTATCATATCACCGTTTATTCAAAATATTAATCATGAATACTTTTTTGTGTGTATTGGTAACTGTGGTAGAGTGGTATGGGGTACTTGCTTACCTGATATTTTATTTACTATGAGAAGTCCCAGACAGCAGTGATGTATGCTAAATCATAATTCTGATAAGTGATAGTTATTTTTTGATAGGTGGGCAATATTATTATAATAACTAATTTGAAATTTAGCTACTGCCAACCTGACCCTTAGCTAGAATCATGGCTACAATGTTTGGAAGTTTATAGGTACACTGGATTGCTACACTTGACCTTTGTTATATTTTTAGTGTTTCTCTTTTTAAGAAGTCCAAGGCAAATTGGAAATTTATTATCAGATAGCCTGGCCCCGATGGACCTGTCCTGTCCTTGGCCAGTATTCACTTTTTTTATCTGTTTGGTTGAGATTAGTTTAAAGTTTTGTATTATTGTTAGTTATTATACACTGTCAAGTACTAGTATATAAA
>PVMI01035794.1:0-18732 GCA_008528875.1 Aulacorthum solani | reverse complement strand
TTAAACCTACGTGAGTGAAGATTATAAAATCTGATGCTTGTTGTCTTAATAAATTTTCTACGATTTGTAACTCGTCGTAATGTATAGGCAATATAGGTACGTCACTGTCTAAACAATTTTTAAATATTCAATAATCATTAACACCAGCTCTATTAGTAATTCATACATTTTTTTTTATGAGTTCAATAATTTCTTTTTATTTCAAGTTTTATCAACCGATGCAATTAAGATTGGCCAGTAAATACAAGTATATTGGTATTAATTATCGAACTGACGAAGTATTTAGTAAGACCCTAATACCCAGAAATGCATGATCACGAGTCTTGATAAATTGAGATTTTTCCATAGTGTAACATACAATATGATTTTTAAAACTTAAGTATTTATTTCTTTAAATTACATGTTTTCGAAAATGAAAATAACTTACTTACATTCATTGTGAAGGATAAGTCTCAATACATATTCACCCAGTCAGGCACAAATACATAATCTATACGAGACAATAATATGCGAATTTATAAATAATTTTCGGCCCGATTTAGCTGTTTAAGTATTGAGCAAAAGACTATAATATATTAGTCGCCTTATTAAATTTAATTATCAACTTAATATGTTAGGAATAATTTACACACTATTTAAACAGTTAGATAATTCATTTTTACATACTTTTTTTAATTTTACGTGTAAATAAAATTTGAAAAATTGTATAAAATATACTGCTATTTTTTAAAGTAAAATATTGCTTTTTTCAAATGCAAATTGTTAAAAAAATTAATTTATAAAATTTATATTTTTATGAGAATTGTATTTACCTTTGGTGGCGCTTGTAGGGTGAGTATTTAGATATTTTATTCTATGTTTAATATGCCATAAATCTTTTTGAGGATTTTCTTCACTCAATTTTGTCATACTATTTTACAGTCATTTTCATATGATCACAAAAGTATAAAATCATCATTTAAAAAAAATATATTTTGTTTAATATTTAGCACACAAAAGACAAAACATAAAAAATAATTTATTCATGTGTAATAAATTCTTCAGTAATAGAGTAAAAAGAAAAAATATTACATAATTTTCGTATATTAATAATAAACACTTAGTGATTAATAAAATTAAGCTTTACAAATTTTTTTTCAATTCAAAGTCTAAAATTTACTCACTCATTATGTGATCTGATACTGCGTGATACTACGTGCATCAATGAAAGTTTTGTATGTTTTAAATTATGTTTTATTATCATGATATAGAATTTAAAGAGACGGGATTACAATTAGTGTGACTGATCTCATTCTGTCAAGATACATTTTTTTTCATAAATGATGAGATAAGTGGATGACATGTAGTAAATGAATTTCATGAGTACCTACATCTATTTAAGTGATTAAAATTAAAGCCTCGCATTACATTTTAATGTTAACTTGCCTGAGGTATAATTTGTGCCACGAAAAGAGAAACATCGATACGATTCTCAAATACCTACTTAAAATTTTAATGAAAAAATAAATATGAAGTGTACTTTTCTGTTTTAAGAGAGAATAAAAATTGTGTTTAAACAAAATAAATGTTAACCTAATTAAAAAAAAAATGTTTAAGATCATATTATATATACTGGTTTAGGTCGAACCCATTAAAAATCATCTCTGTAAGCATTTCAAAATTTGCAAATTATAACGATATTCGAGTTAACTCAAACGCATTACTTACATATTTTTAATAACACTATGAAACTATTATTGTATATTGTCTGTTGACTTATTTTAGTTTAATATACTATATGCAGTATCATAATTGAGTTATTTGGTTTGAAATTAGTAATCATACATTTATTTATTTAATTTAGAACTTAGAAATTAATAATTCCTGTTTTCTCAAACATTGATGAATTGATAAACTAGTTATACTATCAAAGGATTTAAATTTTTATCATACATTTGGAAAATCCGTTGGTATTTATTTTATATAATTTAATACTTAAAATATAGAATAATAATAATGTTGATTTACGTAAAATTAATTCATTATTTTTTATTTACATACTTTACACTCCACAATTTCTAGGATTATTGGCGTTTCTGAATTATAATATGTTTATTATTTTATTAAGTACGTTACAACCACATGTACATTGCACAGTATGAAATTTACCTAGGAATTTAATTAAATATTCATAAATTACATACAATTATTTTGTTGAAGACATAGTCCATTGTTATGAACTATTGAATTATAAATTACTTCGACAAAAACACGTTTTAATAAATCTCATGATACACGAGTTTAAGATATCAGATTATAGATTCTAGTAATTAATACATTTTTTTTTTTGGCAGTGTTATGTAACTTTATTTAAAGAATAATAATATTACAATAGTTTAAGAATTCGTCCTGAAAAAAAAAAACAATTTTGTTTTTCAGCTTATAAAAAATAAAAAGTATATTTGTTTAAACGCTGAAGTACCAATTATTATTCTTTCGTTTAACACAAACGTTTTAAACCACCAAGTCATTAACCACTACTTTTTTTGTTGCACAGAACAAAAAATTACGTAGCTTCACATTGTTATTGGATTCATGTTGAATTTAAAATGCTTTCGGTGACCTAAACGATCTACTGAGCTATGAGTTCCGACTAGTATGGCTTAATGTCTTCTTATCCTTAGAATGTTCGGTTGGAAAACGTTTCACAGTAATATATTCATGAAATTGTAACGTTTTCTCAGATTATTTTACTGCAAATTTAATTTTAAATACAATTTATTTTTCATTGGTATAAATTTAAATTATATTTAATTGGCTTACTCAAGTACATTCTTACAAATATCATGTTTCTACGATAAATTCAGTAAAAAAAAAACACGTTAATACGTGTAAGTTAGGTATTCTTAAGTATTGCACTTAATGTGACATAACATTGTTTTCCCGTCTCTTTTGCATGGGAAATTACTGTACCTCGCGCTGCATACATTATACTTGTGCAAGTGTAGCGTATACATCAAAATAATTTTTAATACACGTGAAATTAAAGTTAAATTTTCACAGATTAGTTTGACACGTCACTTATGACTTATCTAATATATTTTATGACTTCCGAAATGTCTAATAAAAACATTAATAAACAATTAATTATTCATCGAATATTATCGGTATTAGTTGTATTTTATGTTGTGTATTTTTATTGCTAAATCACAAAGTTATGTCTGTTAAAATCAACTAATAAAAAGCAAAGGTACATAATGGTGTAAATTCGCTACAATGTCTAATAATTGTAGAGCAGAATAATTGTTACATTTGTAGTTACATTTGAGAATGTCAATTAAATCTATTTTTATATTTAACGAAAAATCCACAGCTACCTGTTTGAAAGCAATATTGGAAGAGTATTTTTATTTATATTATGACAAGATTGACTCTATATATGCACATCAAATAACTATACCACATAAAATATGTAAATTATACTTTATGAAAACGGAACTTTGTGGATAATACAACAAAAAGAACACGTGTTCCTACAGTCAAAACTGTATAAGAATAAAGTAAATTGAAATTTAATGTTCTTCGAATAAATTCAACCATATATATATTTTGGTGAACGATAATACGATTATAAGCTACTATAAATGTATGAGCAGACATTGGAATTTTCTTAGATTAATAGTTTAACAGGAGTATGATTTATTTGCGTTGTGCCGTTGTGATTGTATGCACCTCAAAAAATAGGTTAAATAGACAATATGAATGTTTAGGTATAATACATAGCATTGTTTAAAATGTTATACTTTATATTACGTTACGCGTCTTCATAATTTGTAGTGTGTTATATTAAATAAATATAAGTTATGCAATAATTTTTATAAAGTAAGTATTCAAAGCATGCATCTAAAGTTGAAGAGTTAGTACATTTTTTATGAGTTATTATTTCTTCGGCTTTGCATTTTTTAAATATATTGAAACTAAACAGTAGACGGCGTTGTTCAAATAATGTGGTATACAGTTGAAACTAATTGTTTGACAAGCTTCCAAGAAGAAAAACATTGAATATGATATATAATTACTTAGTACTTATTATAATATATATATATATATATAATTGTTCGTATATAAATGTTTTCAATTATGCAATATGTACATTTGTTTTGATAGTTATAACTTATAAGTGTTGATAAAAGCATCGTATATTGTGATCTTATCTTATAAATAAAAGAAATATAAAATAAAGAAAAGTCCTCTGTTATTACTAGGTATTTATTTTTTTTTCAATTATTATAACCATTATACATTAATGTTTTTAGGGCCGTTAATTATTATATTGCGTTGTTAACTGTTAAGTAGTGGAAACTGCAATTAATTTTATAATATTTAAACAATATTTTCCTTTTACAAATACTTTATTTAATATGAATCATGAATTGTATTAATTGTTATGAACCTTATTGTTTACTTTTATTTTCTGATTCCCCGGTAAAATATATTTTTCAGACTTTTTAATAGGTATAAATTAATGTTTATTGACATCATTAAAATTCAATTAAATTTAAATGAGCATAAATAATTTTGTAATCGATTATTAAAAAAAAAAATTTTAAGACACTATTGTTAAGTATTTTCGTGTACATTCCATATGAGTTTATAAATGACAACCTAGATAATAGTTGTTTGCTGAAGAGAGACAATTTCGGATATGGTCACGCACGAATCTATCCCCCTCTTTGCAGCTAACTCACATGGTCAAGAAATGATGAGATTTTTCCAAAAGCAATAAATAATATATCAACGTAAAATCTGTATAAAATAACTAAATATAAGACTAACTATAATATAGGGTTCGGGCTTTGGTTTAAAATTAGGTTCTATTAAATGTCTAAACATAACTGGCACTATATGTAGCCGGAAAACTGGCTCATTGGTCGGTTCAACATAGTTTTATATTATTTACAACGGTAAATGGTGGCTAATATCAATTGAAAAAAAACCATTGTAATTTTTAAGCTCGGTATATTTATGATTGCGGTAAATAATATAAATTCTGCGTGCGCACGTACTATGCGACGTCAAAATATGCAAACATATTAGCAGTAGAGATCAGGGAGGCGAACTTTCGATTTTGACGATTCCAGACGTTGTTTGTTCGAGGTGATTTTTGAAAATAAGAAAAATCCCTCGTACACAATGGTCAAAGAGGCGTAGGGTCAGGACATGAATAATGTATTCCATTAATATACAGCATTTGGCCAAAATACACATGACAAAATACGATTACATTAATCAAACGAAAATGGACCATAGGTTTCTTATAC
The DNA here is from genome assembly GCA_008528875.1 of Aulacorthum solani. Taxonomy (NCBI): domain Eukaryota; kingdom Metazoa; phylum Arthropoda; class Insecta; order Hemiptera; family Aphididae; genus Aulacorthum; species Aulacorthum solani. The sequence goes on along the minus strand of PVMI01035794.1, from coordinate 13,432 downwards.
GGCAAAATAAACTGCGGTTGCAAAATATATCATGTATGTACGTGAGTATGCGTATGTATAATATTTATGTATTGTGAGTTTTCCGATCGTACATGTCTCCAACAGGACATAGATTGAAAGGAACACTTAAAGAGGACAAATCGAAAGGATAATGGGTAATGTCCGTATGTTTTATTATTATTCTATGTTTCTCCCTACCTCACAGAGATACACAAATATAATAATTTACGAGTTTTTTTTTGTCTATTATCATTTATCTGTCACGATATCGAATATTTAAAATATAATATCACTAATTTCGTATTAAACACAGAGGTAGCACTTCGCGTAAAGGTTATAAAAATAAACTTGGTGGAATATATTCTGATAATATTTAATGTGTAGTGAACGCTTTTTTAGTTTTATAATAATTTTTCACTTAGCAGTATTAAAAAAAAAATATTTTTATGTGAAAAAAAATTGCACTTTGATAGGTACAAGCAATGAAACAACGAAAAAGACAAATTAAGTATAAAATAATGAAATATGTCAAATAAAAAGCGGAGAGATCGCATACGACTGTCTCCTTTTCAATTTACATAGCCATACTTTTATTTAACAATTGTGATTATTGGTCAAACCTGTAATAATTTAAATTAATAAGATAAAAAAAAACTTTGAACCTGAATAAATACATATTATATTATTTCAATTCGTTTTATTCATAATTGAGAAATAATTGTTAAATAAATGTACCTTGTAAAGTATTCCGTTTATTATGTGAATACATATTTTACTATAACTCTAGTGAGTTAACTAACCAGAAATCTAATCCAATCTGTTCAACTCAGGAACGCCGGATAAAAAGAATTCGAAAACGGAAATCCGACATCTTAAATAGTTAAATATCGGGACAAAATCTACAAGATAAAATAGGTGTTTCGCTATTAGTTGGATTTATTTTATTCTCTGTACACTAATGAGACACCAAACACAACTTAAATTTTATTGCAGATTTAAGGAGAAAAGTACATTTCAGTCCACTAGATGTTTATATATTGAGCCAGACACATTGGTAACATATGAATTCTTAGATGTGTGCTGAAACTTGGCACAGCCTTAACTATGTCAGTGATTGACAAATAGACTTTGTTTATAACAAAAGAAACTAATTTAATATAATTTGATAATACCTGTTACACTACAATTTGTCATGTATAAAAAGTATTGATAGCAATAAATGATACTGTGGGGATTAAATAATTTTTTTTTTTTTGAAAACCAAAACACATTTGATATGTAATGAAATATTTTTATTAAATAATGAATAACTCACAGAAATGTAGTATGGGTACTTGTAGAATTATTTTTTTTTTTTTACTAACACGTCATATTATATTAAATGGACTAATCAAATTTCATCTCATAAATGTACAAATCATATACAAGTATACTGTAAAGTTTCATACTATGCCAATCGATTTTATGTTTTAATCATATGAAGTAAAAACTATAAAAGGAAATTAGTCACAAATTATAAAGGGATGCCTTTCTTTTGACTTTTTTCAAAATAATAGTAATAAACTCGTGATATAGCCTATATACCTATCAGTTGTTAATTTAATAAAACTTTATACCACTTAATAGTGAATTATTAAAACATACTTTCAACGTCAAAAGTTTTACGGTGGTTAAATATCTGTTTAATACATAATGAAACTCCACCCCGCTACCACACACATAAAAAAAAATATAATATAAACGACAAAAAGAACGGGCTCTGATGAAAATGAAAATTTATTAGACAGCTATAAGTTCCGTCGAACGATATTAAATAACGGGGATGGTGTAGACGTGTACACCCAAACATTCACAGCAGTGTCTACTGAGTTCTGTCCCCAGTACACAATGTTTTTTTTTTTTATCGAAATGTTAACCTCCGTGGGCCCCTCAGCTGCGCTTTTATTATTAATAACATATTTTTTCCCTACAATTTTGGGATAACCCATTTGTCATGACTTTGTGTCCCGCCGTTGTTGTTGTTCCCGTGTATACCGTAATATCAAGTGAACTCTTTATTGGATTCACGAGTTACTCAATTCACCATCTGTATTTTCGTACTTGTGTACATTGTACATGAATACTAATAATACAATTTCTAGACAACAGAAACAGTATGTACTATGAAGGCCGACGTATATCTTTTAAGCGTAGACAAATGGATAGGTTTTGTTTTTACATCGACGAAACTGTTATTAAATAAAATATATTAGTGAGATGAATAGACGATTGTATTGATATTTGAAGATCGGGTAGTGGCTAAATGATTAAAACCTTCTACATTATCTTATTAATTATTTTTTGTTTTGATACTTGAACAAAATATACACTACGGCAATTCTTATAAAAATCCATTCCAATCAGGTTTAAATGAAAATCTATAGACCAGGTAAACATACTATTGTCTATTACCTATTAGAATAGTATATTTAACCCACTGTAGTATGGTAAAACGTCGGCAAATGAAATGAAATGAAATACAGGTATAACAAACCACACAAATTATGATAAACATTTTTAGTTATAATTACAATATAACAATACACATGCATACTTGTCGTATAAATAATATGTATATGCATTGGAATTATAGAAATCATATAATTTAAGATGTTTTTTTTTAGCATAACAACCTTTGGCATAATCCGACTATCTTTCGCTCGAATAGGATTACATACAGTGTCACACACGTTAGAGATTATCGTGTACTGCACAGGTCCCCATCGTCAGTGAGGTTTATTGACATTAAAGGGTAGCTTATTAACATTGTAATTATTTTTAATATTTTTTTATAATTCGTTATCTCAATAACATTCTTTTTAATCTATTTTAACTCGAGATCTTCACTTAAAACTTTATTTTAATTGCATACAATAGTCGTCCAAAATTACATCATTATGCCCTTGTGTAATTCTTTTCCTTGAGTATTATTTTTTATTTTTGTCGATTATACCATTATTCTTCTGTTTTTTTTTTTAATTTCAGGTATTCTCAGTATAATAATGTAAAAATATGTAAATACTGTATTTCATTGTTTGTAAAATACATAGTAAATACTAATTAGTAACATATTATATTACGTTCAAACTCAGTTTATTTGTATCTATTGATATTATATTTGAATAATTTAACAGTTAAAAACTGTTCGTTTTTATAAAGTTGTAGAACATAATATATATGTGCATTTTGTGTAAATAAATGCAATTAAAAACATTATTAAATAATATTAATTTTACATATTTTACACCTACAACTTTACAATCTTAAACAAATAACCTAAATACCTATACCAATTGGGTTCAATTGTAACTATTTTTTATTCTATAATTTTCTTTGTCCCTATATAATATAATTATGATTTATAATTAACTTAAACTCACTTTGCATCAGATTATTATCAATTATTTTTTATTGTTAAAAATAAAAATAATTAAACAATAGTGACAGAAACTTGAGTTTGATGCAAGAACATAATTACATTTTGATCCCACTTTTATATAAACATTATTTTCGATTTTAATTTTATATAAGTATTGAATATAATATATTTTGAATTTTTGAATGAATCAATATACGGTGGATTACATTAAGACTTAGTTATACAATATGGGTTTCATATAAAGGATGAATTGAAACGACAGCTGGATGAAATGTAGGTACCTTTGATTTTCATAGTTGATGAGAATTGATGTGACATATTTGAACAAAATGAAAATATTTTTCCAAAAACGTATTAAAAATAATCTGCTTTCCCAGTGCAATGTTTTCGTCAGGACAATGAAAATTTTGAAATGTATTTTGTCGAATAAGCCACTATGTTTTTTTCCCATAATATTATATGAAATGTTTACATACGACTCAAGACAATGCGACGTTGCTAATTGAAAATTATCTTAAGTAAGCCTTTGCCGTATCATATGGATAAAATGGTTGTTTGTTAATATTTTATTTTATTTTTTAAATACTTATAAATGCGTCTTTTTAGTCCTTATTATAGCTTTTATTTTAAAAACCGTGCTCTGAAACATATGATTCTTATAACTAATTTATAAATATACCCTTTGCTACTATAATAGTATCATATTTGGTGACGGTTTAATGGTTATATAGCTAAATAGTTACATAATGATTAAGAAAATCATGCAATAATATAGTTGGAAATCGAATTAATTTATAACAATAATATGAATTAATATACGCATGGTTTTTCTTTTATAATTTATTTCTCATATAGGTAGATACGAATATCTGAACTGTTTGAATTTTTAAGTTTATTTATAAGCATTATAATAAAATCAAAACTAAAAATATTATTGTCATTTTTTTTCCAGTTCAAAATGTTGACTTTTTTGAACATGCCTATTGTAGGTATATGTATATAATATCACTGTTAACATAGGTTGTATGTGCTTTTGGAATTTAAGGTACACATTTTGCAAAATCAATTAATTTATATACAAATCATACTTTTGAAGTTTTTATGTAATTTTGTACAGGTAAGTACTACCAAATGAAACTTTTTTTTATAGACTTCTGCAAACATATTAAACTTTGGTATCGTTCTATAACCGATAAAATGTCAATGATTAGTTTGTTGAACGTTTTGTACTATATTTTAATGTACAACATTTTATTGATTTCGTGTCAATCTAACGAGTTTGTATCGTTTAGAATATAGTAATTAATATGCAATACATTGAACTTTCAATTTCCTTCGCAATGTCTAGAATGACATCACTCAAGAAGTACCTATATTCGCATGTGCCTATATTTTTTTAATTTTCTACAACACGTACAACTCTGCAGTCGCGCTGTCTGGACAGATCGTTTATTGGATGCGTGTCAATTTAAACCCAAACGACGAGATTTAAACTGGCAAGGTTTTGACATCGCTCGGTTAGTATTGTAGTCGTGCTTGGTATTCACATAGTCGCCAATCCTCACGTTTCGTCAAAAATTGCCGATGAAATAGTGGTGCACGCCGGTGTGTTCGCATTAAATCTTGTATGACGTTGACAGTTAAAAATACTACGTGTGTGGGATTATGGAAATCGCGGTGTACAACGTGTAGGCCTGCAGGCAGAAACGTGGTTGCGGGAAAAGGTGAAATTTCTCGGTTGATGGATATAAGCTCGTATAGTGGAATCCGAGAAAACGGACGTCAACATTAAGTGTAAGAGGACGGATAAAAATAAAAAAGCGTCCACACCGTGTATGATGATGAAATAAACAATCGACCGTAATTTGAATTTTTTATTTTTTTTTTGGTTTGTCCAAATGGGACCAACGGCGTTCCAATAGCTTGGTAAGAATAAGTCTTGTACATTAATATAACAAAATAAATACTTTTAATTGTATACGAGTTACCAAAAGTTATAAATTATCATAACATCACAATGATAATTTTATAACGGATGTTTTACCGACCAGGATACTAAAACGAATAATTTCAGTTCCGTATTTTAATATCCTACTTATAATAGTACATTTAGTTTATTGTTGCCATTTTTCAATATATCATAATAAAAGTGTGGATTGTTTTACAAGACATAATTATGTATAAAATTGAATACAATTTCACTTTTAGTTGTAGCATTAATTTTCTAAAATCTAACGTAAAACATAATTTAGTTAATACGGCTTTATGAGAATTTCCAAAATATTTTATTTTTAAATTATTGCTCAGCATTAACAAACTATAGCATATACTATAGTTGTTTTAGTTTTCAAATATCCGAAATTAAAAAATGTATCTTGATGGAAATTGTCTAAGTAAAAATAATAAAATGTGAAATCAAAGTATGTATAATACGGTATATACCTATCTATTACCTACCTACATTTTATCTTTAGAATTGTACGTATTCAGAATACATTTTAAAAATAAAATCTTGTAATGTTCTCCTTTTTGTTGTAGTAGTATCTTGTATCTAGTACTTAAGACTCTTAAGCTTGCATGAAAATATTAGACCCAAAGACAATGATATAACATTACGTATTTTTATAATAATAGAATCGTTACTCAAACATTTTTTGTAATACCCCACGCTTAAAATGTATGCTATAAATCACTGTATATAATTTAAATGTGTAATCAATTTATATTTCGAAGGGTTATTAAAAAAATTAATTATACAGTCAGTTTAAATTTAAATCATTATTGGAATATATTTTAACAAATCATTTTAGTTTTTTATAATTATGAGTTTTTTAATTTAGTAGAACATTTCATTTATTATCTACACGCAACGACAATTATATTTTACAATGAGTTATTTAATTTTAAAAATGGATTTAAATCGGTTGTATCGACATTTATTGGATTATAGCGCCGTATGAAAAGGAATATTAATATACGAAAATGCTAAAATTAAAAAAATTAAATAACCCACCTATTTAAACCCCCCCCCCCATTTAAGTCCTAATTTGTACCTATTAAATTATACTCAATATTTTATTCAAGATAAAAAAACCAAGGACAAATATGGAAATAAGGTACAAAATTATATACTTATCTTATTATAGAATTATTATTATCTAGAAGAATAAAATTAACACATATTTTATGATAATCAATAAATGTAATGAAAGTGTTTGTCCAGGACTCGTTATTTTTTAAGTAATAACAAGGTGTCACCGAAACAACCGTTTTTTGAGTTTAGAAATTACGGGCAAATAATGATTTAAGCTGAGTATAATAATAAGTATAATTGTCTTTAAAAGTTTATATTGTTCGCATTTTCGTGAAAAAAGGAACGTACCTACCTACCTATTTAATAAAGGAAAATTAGTGTTGTTTACGTTTGTCTCTGCGTACGTCATTCACAATATACACGTATTGTTAATGGCTGTACTTAAATACAGCTCCGCATAATTTCATGTACGAAGAATATTAAACAAAAAAAAAGAATCATACATGAGCGCGAGCTTGTGACGCGATCGTCCTCCTGTAGAAAAAATAAAAAAAAGGTCGTATAATAATTTCCGCAAAGGTTTTTAAAAATCCGACATAAAAGCAAGGTCCGACATAAAAGTACAATGGGCAATTATTTGAAAAGCGAAAAACTACGCCTTTTTAGGCTATTAACCGTTACAAACGAGACGCGAGAACAACTCGCACCATGCTACTACCCTTCTCCGGCCATCATGATCTGTCCATGATAAATTGTCCGGTCTCGGTTTTGGATGTTTATAATGTGAAACCCGTTTTGGAGGGAAAAAATATTGTATAAACAGCGGCAATGGCTTAAAAAAATTGCCTCTCAACACGGTGACTGGCAGATTTGATGGTGAAAACAAGGCAGCTGTTTAATTTCGCCTTGCGTGTATATATGTATGGGGCCTATCACGATTTCCACCATCTCCCGTGGCCATCCATCTTCTTAATGAATTACATCTGCCATCCGTCCTGGACAACTTATGGCCTCTTCCCTCATAAAACTCATCGTTGACCCGTGTAAATGAATACGAAAACATTAATTTGCTTGTGACAACCACTAAACGCCAGTTCACGAGCCAGACACCATTAGGTGTGTAATAAAATATATATGTGTAAATAAATATATTATACACATATTTTCGCCAACCACGAAAAAAAAGCAATGACAATAATTTGTGTTCGGAACGCAATGTGTATTTCAAGGGTTGTTGCTGAATGAAATATAAATAACAACTCTTAAAAATGCATCTATTCATGTATACATAGTCAGGGGTTTTAAATTTAAAACGAATTAGGGTGATAATAATGAAAACTACGAAGCAGAAAATACAATTTCCATGAAAATTCATTATTCTTTAGACATCACCAAACGTTATAAAACTTGTACTCAGAGTAGTTTTGTTAATGGAAAAGAAACAATGGTAGGTGGTGGGTATCTAAGAATTGTATGAATTGCTTAAGTCACTTAATAAATGTGACTGAAAAGTTTTAAAAATCGATTTCATAATTAAGAAATAGAAATGTGGGCACATACTAAGATAAAAGTAAAAATTATAATTTTGATTACAATAAGTAATAGTTTCTGTAATGCGCGAAAGTGTGAATGAGACCGCGGTATCAATAGTTAACTTACAATTAATCTAAATATTCCGATAATTACATTACATAGTATTTAATAATAATATATGTGGTAGAAAAAATATCTAAGTTCCTACGATTAAATTTTTGAATTCCAACAATATAACTAAAATCTTTAATTTTTGTTTAAATTAATTTAAATTCTAAATGTTGCCAAAATTTGAAATATTATAAACTTAAAATATCTATATGAAAAATATATATTAATATGTTATTTTTAATATTTTAATTTTTTATAGGAACTTATACGAGACCTTATATTAAATTTTCAAGTTTGTGACTGATGGTAAAAATTGTTATCAATACTTGAATTAGAAATTAGAAATCATTCAAAATCTCAAACATCTATAAATGCTGAAAACGCTAAAATATATTAGTGAAATTAATTATACCATATATATAAAATGCTATTATAAACATTTAGTAAAAATGTCAATTATCTACAGTTATTTGTTTTTGAATTACAAGAAAAACAAAACAAAACAATTTGGTCAAAAACTGATTTTTTGGAATAATATTAGTTTTCTTTAATTGTTAATTTTCCCAACTAATAAAAGAATCACTGTGCATTTCTAAGTTCTAACCTTAGAGCAACAATGAGATAAAATTATAATAAGTATTTCAGAATAAAAAAAAACACGCATCATAGTAAAATTAATACATTCATGATACAGCAGAATTAAAAAAAATAATAATACGTTATAAATTATTATAGTTAAAATAGTCTAAATTTAAAAATAATAATTTATCATAAGTCACCTGTTATTTCTATTGTCTTCAATATAGCTTATACATATTTCACGAACGTATTTACTTGGGTGATAGATGGAAATTCCACATTATTAAATCTTGGAGATTACTACGGATGCATTAAAGTTGTATGGTACACTTCCAATTATGTGTATATAAAGGTTAATTAATAATTAAATGAATAATAATTTATTCTAGGAGCCAATTTGTTTGAACTATTTTATGAACGCTATATAAGCCATCAGCGCAGAATATTACTGTATGAACCTACATTATTATACGTACTACTAAAATTGAATTCATCGAACTATAAATATAAATATACGTAGATAATTATCCAGGAAAAAATAATAATTTAATATTTATGCATACAGCATTAATATAAGCCGTGTATCTGTGTAATTATACGTATAGCAACCTTTTTTTAATTTAACTTCTTGTTTGAAATATTTCTAGTAGATAATACAATAGAATTTATGTGCTTCTACTTTACAACGAAGTAATAACTAGGTATAAGTAATACTATAGAATTATATCAGTATAAAATATAATTTATTGTTTGCATAATTATTAATTCATTATTTATTTCAACAAGGTTCTCGTTTTTTTGGTCGTATGTAAATTAAAATGATTAATGTGAACAAAATTGAAGTGTAAAGTACTGGTTATAACAAAAGTATATATAACATTTTATATACATTGTTCAAATAAAATATTTGGTTAAATACCTACAAATTACAATTCGTAGTATAAAGAAGAAAAAGGCAATTACCTAAACAAAAAAAAAAAATAATAATAATAAAAATAATGTGTTCTCATTTTTAGCTTCTTTTTAAAATGTTTTTTCCACGACGTAACCAAGTTAGTCTATCCATTTTTAACACTGTTTTTTGATTATGATTTGTGATTAATAGCAAACGGCAATTAAAGAACTATAGTTAACTTTCAAAGTTAAAAATTGACCGTTCGAACCCTTGTAAGTACACAAAACATTGAAATAACGAGTAGCTTCGTACAGTAAATGTAAACGAGGATTGACGTATTGAATACAATAGAAAACTTTAGTTGTTATCTCCCTATACAAACTTTTGTAAAACGGTTCTCAAAAATATTCCTTTCTATTCGATATTATGTCTTGTTCAGGGGAAACTTGCTGGAATGAATTCATATATTTTAACTTCAATGTGATTTTTTTATTGTTGATCATTATTCGTGGGAAAAATAAATTTTAATGTTAGTATTGATTATTGACATTTTTTGTTTTCAATTCCATCATAAATGTTTTATTGGTCTATATACATACCTGCTGTCAAGCCAAATATAAGGTTTTATAGAATGTTCCACTGCAACACATTCTTGAATGTCATTAACTAATTGTTCTCCTAACCGATTTTTTGATTTTGTTTTTGAATAATCAGATTATACATACCTAATGTAGTTCTGCCATTTGAATTTTTTTATAACTACAGTGTTAGGGATTATACAAAACCGACTTTTACCCGTCTTGTAACTAACAAATTATAATCTTACAAAATACCATACCAGTATATAATATCGATTTTGTTTCAAGTTGTTTGATGTTTTTGAAATCCTCAACATTAGAAGTACTATAATTATGTCTTTATGATATGTGAATGCGTCCTTTACAAAATTTTAACTGAGCTGACGAATTCTCAAAGTTGTTGAAAGATATACCTTTCCTATGCTAGCATGACAAATTTTATCATCAAATTCATTCTACATTAAAATCTATAGTTCTCTTTACGTCATAAATTTACTAATTAATAAAATGGGTGTTCAATTTCAATTTAGCTTAAGTTAAATGACGATATTTGATGTACAATTATTATTAATTATCGTAATTTAATATTAAGTAGGTATTCATAATAATGTATCCACAAATGTATTGTTTGATGTCATTATCTAATTTGACTACATAGTTCATATGAGAATTCGGTTAGGTAGTAAGAGTAGAGTTATCCACTAGATTATTTCATTAAAATATTAAACTTTACTTTGGATAATTCCGAATGGAATACATTTATTTTTATAGCAAATATTTAAATAAAGATACATACAATATTTTATTTAAAAAAAAAAATTGTTCAATGAACTTTAATTTAATTATATCAATAAATGAAAAAAAATATCAATATTAAATATTTGTAGTTAATAATTTTTCTAAAACCAAACTTAACACAGGGTTCCCTATCGGCCATAGGTAAATAGAATAATGTATCCAATTCAAAGAATAATTCCTTGTTTATTAACTTTATAGTTTGTTTAATATAATATTATATTGACTATGAATATCAAATATCTTATCGTTATAATTAACGATTGTGAATATTGTAAATAAAGATTTTTAAATAAATTTAATTAGTGAGTATTAATTATTATGGTTAAAAAATGAAGAATTTCTTTAAATTATTAACATAGGTACATTTTAGAGAAATATTCGCTGAAATATCGTCAAATTAATATAGTGTGGAGGTGGAAGTTTATGTTTTAAATAATTTCATTGACTATATTTTGTAGTATATATAGCTTATTACAATATTACATCTTGTTAAACATACAACAAATTTAATTTATAATATTTGTAGTTTTACCATCTTGTAAATTGTTAAAGAAACTTTCATAACTACACTATTTGTAAGTTGTACTCATTAATTTCAATGAACAAATTTGATAAGTAAATCCAAAATAGTTTTAAACTCGTTTTGTTTTATTAAAAATTATATTTTATTTTACTTTAAAACACACGATTTAAAGCTTAATATATGTATTTTACCACTAAAAAATAATTTTTATACATTTTTCAACAAATTGTTTATTATATCATTTCTAAAAATTACATTTGTAAGGTAAAATTTTACCCCAATTAAAGAATTGACGATTTACTGAATTAAGTCAAAATATAAGGACAATGATTGAATTTCGCTTATTATATTAGATTTGTCATAACTAATAACTTGAACTTTTTTTCTAATCCAATTCCTGAAAAATTATTTTAAGTTCGTTTTTATATTGTGATGAAGCAATCATAATATATTTTAGCTAATTAATTTAATTTGTAAATAAATCGATTAATTAAAGCTTTGTTCTTTGCTTGGTATAAAAATACTGAATATTAAATGGAATTATATAAAAAGGCGTATGCATTTTTTCTATTTTTAAGCAGTTAAATTTATATAAACTTCACTGGTTGTACTTAATTGTTTATATTAAAGACAAAACTCTTAGGTGCAAACTTATGAGCTTTGGATTATTTAAAATGTTTTTGTTTTATACGTTATATGTTTTTTCTAATTTGTGGAATCATACATTTTTTTATTGAAATATTATGGTAATTTTTGAACTTTTACAAATAGAAAACACTGATTTCCACATTTTGATCTGAATTTATGTTGTTGATAAATATACCTAATTCAATCTATAAGGATCTAAATATATAATACTTTTTATAGCATTCTGTAACTTTTTAGTTATTATTTTTTATTTTTATATTACATTACAATGCAGACTAATTCCTAAGGTACATTTTTAAAAAGACATTGGAACAATATAACAAATATACATTGAATATAACATTTAAGTATGATTACACATAAAATGCTTTAAAATAGGTTTTCGTTTGCTGTAGTCTTATCATTCATTCTACATATAAGGTATAAAAATGTTAAATTTAAGTGATTTGAAGATAATATGATACTAATAAATGAATATACTTATGTTATTCTTATCTTAATATTTATAAGCTAAAATAAAAACTCGTACTCAAATATAGTTAAAAACATAAAGCTAAACAGTAAACAATTAAGTTGTGTAGATTAGCGTTGACATTTTAATATGCGTTCAAAATATGCATTTAGTATAATTTTTAGTTTATAACAACCAATAAATTCGTTTTATTTAAATATAATATCTTGTTACAAGTATACTACGACTATTTAATGAAAATAATTTAACTTGGAATCGAAAAAGTTTGGTTTTTACTTTAGATTTTTTACTCTAGACTGTGTTTCTACAAATATATACAAAATACAAAGTCTTAAATACGAAATATATGTTTGATAAAAATCATTTCAGTCTTTTTCCGTTGTTATATATTAAAGTTGTATTATACATATTTGGTTCATGCCGAGGTATACATTTTATAAAAAATGTTTAATAATTTTTTTTATTAACATTGATTTGTAATAATTTCGGTATAAACAGCTGGTGGGACTACTGTGACCTCCCCAAAAATTTCAGAGAAATTTAAAAATGCTTTCAGTGTTCTGTGAACGTATTCAATAATATTTTATGTATAACAAATTAAAAGCCTTCACCTTTTGAATGTCATTTATTTATGTAAAACGCAAACATACAGGAGAATACAAAATATAAATTAATATTACCTGAAATATGAAAATAATAAATAACCACAATATTATGATGGCAACACTTCGCACACTCTGTATGCTATGTGATCAATTTTGTTTTCGTCTACGTTCATTTGAGACTTTTTTTCCTATTGAAGAAAGAAAATGAGGGGAAAAATTAAGAGCCGTAAGTAGGCTC